>RJWH01007911.1:0-38059 GCA_004363575.1 Solenodon paradoxus | reverse complement strand
AATTCTAACCATTAGAAAAGACTACTGGCCAAAAGGGATATGTAGGAAGAAGGCAAAACTGTACCCCTGAAATACAGTTGACCCTTGAACAATGTAGGGGTAGGGGATGCCATCCTACCACTCTTGGCATTTCTCTTTTTAGCAAATAAAATAACAAGCTACAAATCAATGTACCAATCTAGCAAAGAAAATGGTAATCGCTCATCTCTGGGTTCATTAAGATCTCAGGAAGTGGTGAAGAATACTTGGAGACGTGCTGGAGGCCAGAGTGTGTTGACATATATCTGAGGAATGGAAAAACTGAATACATTGAGAACTATACGTAAGAATTTATTTTAATGTGAAGAATAAGTTACTTCAATTAAAATGTAAAACTAGATCTCAGATGACCTCAGGTAAATTTTCTCAGCTTTCATATCTCTGAAATTTTCCTGAAGTACCTATATGGTGCTCTCACTCACCTGGATGAGATCTCTGAGTAGAACATCTCCACATGGAAGTCTGAATTCTTCCTTGGATAATTGATGATGGAGACAGTAGCTGTGTTCCTAGACAGGTTAGCAGGAAGGGATGAAGTGTTGGTCTTCAAATCAGATGTTGGAGTTCAAGGACAACAATCTTCTGCATGACACCTCAAAGTTGTGAAAGCTGAAGCACATGAACAGGGTGATTTCTACAACTCTCCATATCTGCTCACTATGCATATAAACCTTTTGCAATAACACCAACATCTTGCACGTGATCTCCCTGAGGGCATGTCTCTGGACAGAAAGGAAATTTTTCCTAATGATTGTGTGATCCCAAGAGATGATGTGAGAAATGAAGTGAATCCGGTCTTTATTACTCCTCCATGAACTCTCTGGCCTCCAGAGGTCTAACCTCCTATCCGTCTCACACATCCTTGAGTTCAAGCTTTCTCAATTGTCTAAGATTGAGGAATATGTCTTGAGTAAAACACTTGGAGCTTCAAAACATTATAAGTGGTTCCCAAAGACCCTGACCTTCCCAAAAAATTCCATTCCCTTCTTCAACAAAGCAAAGAAGTTACTTCTTCATCTAAACCCCTTGGCACTCTGCTCCTTGGTTTTATGATGATTTTGCCAAAACAATTTGATAATATATTACAAGTTCAAAACTTTCATTAGTTTCCTTGTTATAAAATATTTGGTAATAACACTAGATGTATTTAGATCATTTAACCCCGTAATATGACAACACATTTATTTATGTTAATTTCTTGCTTCATTTAGAGGTCCAAAAGAATGTATGTATCAATTCAATTACCTAATATTTATACAGAGATTAAACTTTTTAAAAAGAGTAAAATTCAGGAAATAAATACAAGAAATTCTATTTCCATAATATGACCAAAGTTGGAAATTTCTGATGCTGTGGATTTATGACACCTTCAAGGACATGTCTTGAACCTCAGAAAAATTACACCTTTTACTACTGCCAACCTGAGGATACTTCTGAGAACCCCCTTTATGTCTTTATTCCTGAGACTGTAGTTGAAGAGGTTGAGCATGGATGTGACCATTGTGAACATCCACTACGGCTATGACATTTGAGTGTGAACTATGAGTACCAGCAGTGCTAAGTTACAATCCTAGATTGTACAATAAAATAAGGAGATGACTGTGAGGTGAGTCGCACAGGTAGGAAATCTTTATACTTCCCCAGAGCTGATGAGATTCCTCATATGGTGGAAATGATCTTAGAGTAAGAGCAAAACATACCAGAAAGAGAACCAAAACGTAGCAGCCACGCTCCAAAATGCATTAAGGAATTTGTCAGAACAGGCAAGTTGTATCAACTGATTGGTTTCATGGAAAAAGTGGGGGACTCCAGGTCTGTACAGAAGGACAACCTCACCACCATCAAGCTGTTTAACAAAGAATTCAGGGCACTCATGATCCAGGATGTTAAGAGAAGTAATCCACAGAGTCGGGGGTTCATGATGACCATGTAGTGCAGGGGATGACAGGTGGCCACCAGGCAGTCATAGACCATCACACTCAAGAGAAAGTTGTCCATCTCTAAAAAGATCATGAAAATACCTGAGGAGAGGACTTCTACCCCCATATCTTTAATGCTCAAAAGGAAGTATGTGAGGACAATGAACAAGAGGAAGTAATGAGAAATGGAGGTGTAGGCCATGGAGGAACAGGTGACTACATGTCTCTCCTGAGACTTGAAGACACAAGTCATCCTCCATCACCTGTGGTATCTTGTGCTTTATTGTTTGTCCAATAATTCTGTGAGTAGAAATGGATCCCCTCTTTTTTTTCATTTGTTGGCTAACACTCTGGTATCTAACATTTTAGTGGGTACATTTAATATTTATAATTATTGTTTCACTTATAATGCTATATAAATTTCAGGATTCATAACTCAAGCTATGCAATAATAGAGAATATTTACCTAGAAAGAGGAAATCTTGACATTTGTGGCATTGCGGATGGAACACAAGAGGGATTATCCTGAATGCAAGCAGTCAGGAGATAAACATTAAATTTGAACTTGGAGAATGCACAGAATCATTTTAGACATTAATAAAGGGATGTCTGTACTAATGAAGATTGTGACTACAGAACGTCTATCTATGAAAAATCCTGACCTATGTACTTCATATAAGTAAACAAAAGGTGATTACTGGCGATGAGTTGTAGCCGATTTTCTCTTACACTATTCCTCTCTCGACTGCTTCTTAATGACTTTCTCCCAAATTCTGTAGTCTTATTTCAGTCCTGATCATCTCTCCCTTCTCTCATAGGCGGTCACACAGAATGTAGCTCTCAAACTCTGATGATTGAAATGTATAATGGTACAACCATTGGCTGAAATTTTGATACTATTTTACTAGCTAAATTAAATACATACAGTAAAATTAAAAACCCTACTAAATACATTGAAATTTAAGACTAATTATGAAAGAATAAGTGTCAAATAATAATTTCATCCTGCCAATATGGGTTCTAATTCCAGGGGATACAAAGACCTGGAAAAAAAGAATAAAGAAATAGGCTTTTTAAGAATCAGAGAAAGCAGAAATTTCTAATGTTATCAATCCATTGTTAACATTCAAGTGGACTTAAATGATCATAAGAAAAAGATAACGGTCTTCATCCCTTGAATACAAATGAGTGTAATCCACAGGAAGCTGTAGAGAATTGCTCTTTTGAAAACCAGATCCAATCACAAATGATGAAAAAGTACAAAGAAAGGAAAACAGACAAGCTACGCCAACATTTCTTATAAAAAGTGATTAACAGTTAAAGAGGTCTTTCTAGGTTTGAAGGCAATGGTGGGACATATATGACCATATAAAATTCATTCACACATTTCCCACATAATCACATACAGTTATAAAATATGCCTGTAATCACAGGTACATACAATATCCTTAATAGTTGCATATGCATATTCTATACCTATAAGAATATACACACACGTACACACACATTTCTATACACATATGACAATGAAGTGTGAACGAAACAGTTGATGAAAAAGTAGAATTTCCTGTTTTTCACTAATCAAATTAGAAGACAGATAAAAAATATTCAGACCCCAAGGATAAAAGCCAGGAACTTGCACTAACATTTTTCAATACAAGTAAAAAGCAAGAATCTTACAAGTCTCCAACCATTTTCAACCACACCTTGATAAAATAATGACAAAGCAGAGGTCTTTAATATCCCCATTTGGGAACATTCAATAAACTAATAGTACGTGAATAAGCAACTTGTGAGACGTTACCATGAAATACCTTCTGAAATTATTTTTCAAATCGATGGGTCAAGTAGGAGTGAAAACAAGTAGGCAGGAATGAGACGAGAGGAGGAGGAAGCATCTCCAAACATGTGCTACCATTGTTCTGACTCTTTCTGAAAAACACAGGCTGTTCAAAATTTGATTTCATTTAATGCTCTCACTCCACTTACTGCACAGCCCTCCTATATATTCCTAAGTGACAGAACTCCTAAGAAATGATCTCAATTGTTATCACCATTTTTCATTTCATCCTTCTCAGCCAGTTGTATTTCACTTGCCATTACTTGGTTTCAACAATGATCCTTGTATTGGTGTGTCTAATGGGCACATTTCTAAATAATGTTAAATACAGGAATGTGCATTCAGAAGTCAATCAAGCAACAAACAGGACCACTGTCATCCCCTGGGGAGTTAGGTTCTCAGTGACTTCAAACAAATCTTCTAGACTCCCATTCTCTCCGAATCCTTCATGAAGGGCCTATTGGACTCAGACTCACCTTGATGGGGTCTCTGAGACTCTATGATGTTAAAGATTTGGATTAAAAATATACTCCTAGACTGGTCAGAGGAGAGTGAATCACTGGTACCCAGACAGACTTAGAAAAAAAGGTAACAGCCATTCATTGGCCAGCTCAAGATTAAGGAATAAATCTAGAGCTCCCCTTACCTGCTCACTAGGCACTGTTTCCATTCTTACTAATAATCTGTGTGCATGTGTTTTCCTATTGATTCTCTGTTTCCAAGGAAGCAGGTTTGAAGTAAGGTGAATCCAGTTCTCATTGTTCCTTCTATGTGATCTCCTCTGGTTCCAGAAGCCTAGCCTCCCTGTTCCTTGTTCCAACCTTTAGTTAATGGTTCCTCCACATGTAAGATTGTCAAAATAAGTGTCATAAGCTTCCCATGCATTGACATGTGGTGGGAAACATTGCTTAATCAAGAAAATGTAATGTAGCTATACAGGAGAAAGCAAAGTGAGAAAACACTAAAACATTGTAGATGTAAAACTCAAAAATGGGTTTTATGAATCTCAAAATTTTACTTAAAAATCATTTTGATGGTGCTTCCTGGTGGAGTAGTAGCTGGATCAATCACCTCCAAAGAATGCAGGACACATACCTGTTCAAACACATGTGAGGGGGGAATAAACCAGTGTGAACAACTAAATAAAAAGAAAAGAAAGATGATTCTTCCTCCTCTCTCTTCATCCCTGTCTATTCACCTTCATTCCTCACTGTACTGCTCCCTTTTTAAAAAGCACTTAGAAAGTTGATATAGTATTCTGTTCTTAAAATCCTGCCATGGTTGTGTATTGTGAAATCTCTGTCTCCTGAACTACAGTACCAAAGTAGGATCTACCTCCATTGGAAAGAATCTTTGCAACCAATGTAGTTTCAAATATATCCCATATTAGAAGTTGAATATTCTCTTACTTCACTGCCTGTCCAATACTCCATTTTCCTACTTCCTTTAACTGCCAAAGTCCTTGGCTATATTTCATTTTCTGAAACCGACTATGCTTTCTATTCCTTCTTCCATCTCCACCAAATGCTTTTCCATTATATCATCTAAATGCCAACAAGAGTTCTTGTACTGTTGTGTCCCCCCATTCTTCTCATTTCAACATATTACATTAATTATAAAAATATTGATCAAGCAAGCAAACACAGTGGTATCTTCTTCTGGGTAAGGTGAATCAGAAGCTCAAGAAACCTCATGTAAAAGTGTGGGTTTACATTCTCTCTGAACTTTTTCTGAATTACCTCCTGGACTCTGAGTTTCCAGGATGGAGTCTCATGAGAGGAAGTTCTTCCCTCGATGCCTGAATTATCCTCTTGTTATTGATAATGAAAATTGAACTCTTTCCCACAGGTCACAACAGAAAGGAATAAAACCTCAGTTCCCCAGAAACTTAGGAAAAAACAACAATCGCATTCTCTCTACAATGACATAGAGCAGAGATACTTACAGCTCCCTACCTCTGCTCCTTGAGCTCCTTTCTCTCCTGCTTCTCCAACCAATGAGCACACTATTTCACCATGGGACACTAGTCTGAGTAGAAATTTGTCCTAATTATTTTCTGATTCCTGAAGAGTACATTAAAATTCAAGTGAACCTAACCTTCATTCCTTATCAGCAAACTCTCCTATCTTCCAGAAGCTGAAAATCCAAGCAGCTTCAAAATCTTGAGATAAAAATTTTTCCGAAGTCAAGACTAAGAAACAGTCCACAATAGGATCATTTGGATCATCAAGGATTAGCTTTCTGGCAGTTCATGGCCCTTATGTCTCTAAAAATGCTACTTTCATATTACGTAATGGCAAGAACTTTGGTCCTTTGTTACGAACCTTGGAAAACCCCTTCCTTGACTTCCTCATAAATGATTAGGAATTTCATAATATCTCACAAGTGAATAGCTTTCATTAGGTTCCTCCTATAAAAAGTCTGCTAATTATGAAAGGTACATTTGAGAGTGTTTTATTTTGTATAAAATAAGATTAGTAGCTTACAAACATTATCTGCTTCTATTTCTTAAAAAATCATTCTAGAGGCAGAGCTGCTGTGAATTCCCATCCCCGTTTCAGAAATAGGACTCAAGGGGATTTAATGATTGGCTGTAAGTTATCATCTGAGCAAGAGATTAAGGATCGATTAGAATTAGTACAGGGTTATTTCCAGTTTCAAATATGTACCAGTGGTCCTCACCAAAGGATTATATTGTCCCCAAGGAATTTTTAATACAATATAATAAGATTATTAATATATCTTTACCAATCCATATACATTTTTAGACATCAAACTCATTTTTTGAAGCTATAGGTATTACACAACATACCCAGCACTAGAATTCTAGTGTCTTCCCCACCATCTTGTTCTCTCTCATTCCTATCCCCTCTCTGGCAACCATCATCTTTGCTGTGGGTTTTTGCTAGAGTTTAACTGTCAATTTGTTTCATTTCATTATAAGACATGTAGAAGTAAAACCACTGTGTATTTATCATTTTCTGTCTGACTTATTTTGCTTAAACTGATCCAACTCCAGTTCCATACAGACGTTTGCAAAGGTCACAATTTCACTTTTAAGGAGTGGAATAGAATATCATTGAGTAGCCAGAACACTGCTTCTTCATCTAGGCACCAATGTTCAGGCATTTAGACTATTTCCACGTCTTGGCTATTATAAACTGTGCTGCTAAGAACACAGGAGTGCAGGTATTTTTCTTGATTAGAGATATTGAACTTTTTCTTTAGGGAATATTTGAGCATGAATGAATCAATACTACCTAAACCCACAATACACAGGACAACTCTCAATCCATAGAGTAACTTTGCTTCAAAAGTCACATGAGAAAACCTATTCTAAACCTGCAATTCTTCAAAATCAACATGCATATGAATCATGTAGGAGTCTAGTTAAATGAAGATTCTGAGTTTGTATTTCCTGGTGAACTTGGAATTCTATAAACCTAACAACATTTGAGTGATGTTCATGATGTAGAATGTAGGTCTCATCTGTGGATAACTTTTTGGAAGTAATTCTGTGGCCTTAGCTGGAGTACAGTGTAGTTACTTTTAGGATTTTGAACCAAATATGGCTTTGTATGTAATTTTGGAAGAATTTTTCTTGTATGCTAGCCACAGACCATTGTAAATTATTTCAGGTAAGGATTCTTGAACAACATCTTGCCATAGTCTTAATATTTTATAATTGGTAGAAGAATAACCTCCACAATGTCTGCATCCTAATCTTTGGAAACATTGAATTGGTTATTTTTCATAGTAAGGGGAGATTATGTTGGCAGATGGAATTAGCATTTTTATGAGCTGGCCTTAATCTGATGACCACGTGCTCAGATTGTGGAAGAGGAAAGTTGAATATTTGAAATCAAAGAGAGATTTGACGACTCTCTTCTGATGGCTTTGAAGATGGAGTACTTTCCTTTGACCAAACAGGAGTCTGTCTGGAGACTCATTTTTGGTTACCTACTTTTGAAACCCTAGTGCTTGTAAAGTTAAATTTTTCAATCGTGAAAGTTCATGAGACCAAGAGCATACTGAGCATTTTGTTTTGTCCCGTGCTGCCTTCTGATATGATTTTATATTCTACTTTCCTTGTTGCATTTTTCTTAGTCTCAAAGTAACTTATAGGTCAGACTGACCTGGGGTGTTATTTTTGCCTGGGTGTCTCGAGAAACCAAGGACTGACAAGTGATCTCACACATAGTGCATGTCAACATCCCTTTGATCTCTGTCCTGAATTTGGTTGATGATACTGAAGCTGGAGCTGAGCAGGTGACCACTTGTTGGGAGGATCCTCCTTTATCACACATTTCCCAAGCTCAGATTCTCTGGTAAAGACCTTTGACTGCTTTGCTCAGTGAGACTGAGGATTTGAGAGTTAGGACTCCCATCTGCGTTTTCTTCAGAAAACAGATGACCCTCTCCTTGCAAGTCCTGTGTTTGGTTCCATTCAACACCATTGCATAAGTACTGGAGACTCAGTAGCCGCTTCCAACCCATAGAACAAGAATGGTCTCTTTGAAAAAACTTTGTGGTGACATTACAGCATCAAAATAGAATACAAACATGCATCCAATAAATTTTTGGGAAAAACTTAATTGAATTCTCTCAATCCATTCATTTTGATCTCAAGTAAGGTTATTTTGTGTTGCAGTCTCACATTAACTAGAAGAAAAAACTGTAAAGTCACTTTGGAGATTCTTGCACAATAACTGGTACAGAGAATTCCCATTTGGATAAGTAGCACATGGTCAAATTTGAAGTGTTTGGACATTTAGGTGGTGGAGACAAGTGACTCTTGAGTTTCAGTCTGTCTGTTTTAAAGTCTTTGTGACGACATGGACTGAATATCGTGTTAATTAAACCATATGTTATTTTTATGTCTCTCCTATCAACTTTCAAATATCTTTCAACATAAAAAGTGTATTATTGACAGTCTATGGGTACATATATATGCAAGTATATTTGTTTGAAAGAGAAATTCTTATATGTTTAAAAAACACATGCAGAGATATGCATTTCATAACCATGAATGTGTCCTTGACTCAACATACCCTTCAAGCACATTTATTCTAACTCTTAAAGCATTTATGGAGTTTGGTTTATTATCCCATATTGCCATTAAAATAAGAAAACTAAGGGTGGTGAAGATCAATTTTTTTATAATTATGTAACATAAAATTAAGATTTATCTACCCTTATGCTATTATATGGAAAAGGATACATGGAAAATGTATACCTAATATATATATATATTTCCTTATGCATAAATCTTATATACATTTACTATCTTCTTTAACTCAGAAATTTTACATTATAATTTATTTTTTAAAGGAAAGGTACAGAGAGGAATGAATGTGAATAGGAAGGCAGGCAGGAAGAGAGAGGAAGAGGAAGAACCTCTAAAAATTTTTATTTCATTATTCACACAGATTTCTTCTCCTCTATCTGAGATTTGACTCCAATGAATGGGTATGTGGCTAACTTCTTTGGAGGCTATTGACCTAACCACTTCTCCACCAAGGCATGCCACATTGCAATATGCATAATTTACCCTATATATTTATATTCCAATAAAATAGTTGAAGGGAGTGTGCTCTAATAATGTATGACTCAGGTGGGATCTAAAGCATAAGCAGTTGAGTCATAACTGGCAGGAAAATATATCTTCTGAGTAGAAAATCAAGTGTCATATATAGACATAAAAACCATGGAATTAAATTAGGGCCATTACCTTTGATAAACCCATTTTTTGTTAAATCAGAAGATAAACCTATGTGCATAAATAGATAAAAGTGTCTTAAATTGTTTCAAACACAAGTATACTACTGCCTTCTTCAACATGGTCAGTGAAGGATGGAGACCCAGTGTAAAGACATAGATGACCACAGAATCACAATATCTGAGTGGGGATGGAATACCTCCCCACTTTCAGAGATAAAGCACAATATTAAGCCATCAAAGTTAGAATGACTTCTTACATAGAAATCATCAATTAAGGCAATAATCAAACCAAACAGCAATGAGAACACTGGTAACAGCATTTTGTTTTCTTTTTCACAGATGTTTCTATATTGGAGTAGCATTCACGGACACCTTTTATCCAAGTTTATTTTAGGTAGTGGCATTAACCAGGGATTATCTTTGGGTTTCTTGTAAAGGAATTAGGGAGAGTAGAAGAATGTGCATGTTTATCAAGGAAAAATGGCAACACTGCTTACCTCACTGACAAAACAGAAGCTTATTTGTGATTTGTCCTTTGATCATGATGAATGTAGAGAGGAATCCACAGATCCTAATAAGACTAACAAAAAATTTGTATTTCACTAAAAGCATGAAGAATAAGTTATGTTTTGTCTCCTACTCCCTCCTGTTATGGGTTCATATTCTACAGATTTCTGTTGTCCGTTGCTGAGTCTTGCTGAGTCCTCAAAATCAGTGTATTGGAAGCCAGAATGTGATAGATGCATGGGTGTCTTGAATCTAGAGCTACAAGGACTGACCAGCAACCCCTCATGTATCACACACCAGCTTTCCCTGTGATCTGGGTCCTGAGTTATGTTGTTGATACTGATAATTAAAAAATACATGTTATTCAAGATAAATGATATTTCCAAATTATGGGAATATTTGTATTAAGAAGCAATATAAACAAAATGAAAAGGACCTAAATATCAGTCAGAAAATAAAGCTTAAATTGAATTGCTTAATTCATGTAAAGACGTTGAAGAAATGCCGATGAACATTGGTCACCTGTTGGGAGGATACACTCTTACCATGTAGCTTCCAAGATCAGACTCACCCTTAAGGACCCCAACTTGCTTTCCCTCAGAGAGACTGTGCCTATGAGACTTAGGTCTCAGTCTCCAGTTACTCAGTAAATAAATCGCCCCTTTCCCGAACTCTTGTGTTCAGTTTTCTTTCACATTTGCTGTACAAGAACTGGAAATGTGGTAACAGAGATTCCTAAGCAAAAATAAGACATATGATGCGTGACTTTGATAATCATTCACTATCTCTTTAGTGACATAACAAGTTTAGAGGTTTTCTACAGCATAGAAATAACCTTATCTGTGTATCTACTGGATACACACTGAAAGTTTTCAAACAGAATGAGGGAGGAAATCCAGTACCAAAACATGAAATGCACCAACCTATTCTTCACCTCAGTGAATAGAACCCTTCACTTATGGGTGTAATTTTCCATACTTCAATGAATGGAGGTACAGCATAAAATTATGATCTTTATAGTAAAGTGTGTCATTTAAATTTTTGTTTCTTTGTATTTAAATATCTATATGACAATAAAAATACCTTAGGTCAATGTATTTATTCAAGTGTATCTTCCCACATAGATATGAAAGTAATATATATGAGAATTAATTTATTCATGTAATTCTGGTATGCATTGTAGACACGAAACTGAATAAAATGATAACAGTACATTGTAACTTTTAAAATCACGATAGCATGTTAAAATTGACATATCAGCAAGACTAGGTAAGATAGTGAAAGAAGAATTGTAGACTTCAATTGAAATTATATTTTCATATATTCCTCCAAAGTGTAATTCTATGAATGGAATTAGTTGTCAAGTAGTTTCTTTTCCATGTAAGTCATATGACTCACAATCGTCCTCTCAGGACAACTAGAGAAAATTTTGGAGGTGAAATGTCTTCAGAATAAACATTATTCTTATATAATCCATGTTGTCCCAAGGTAAATGGAATTTCCAAATATTTCTGAACTGTGGGGAAATTTTTATGAAAGATTCAAATAAACAAAATGAAAATACCTGCATATCAGTCAGAGCTGAGAGCTTCATATATTGAAATACTTAATTTGTGTAAAGATATTGAAGAAATGGAAAATTCAGGAAAAATAGGAGTGACAAATTCTATTTCCACAAAATGATTCAATATTGCCATTTTGGGCTCTGAGGATTTCCCTTGTAATCATGGCTGCTTCATCTGTCCTAAATCAGTTTGTCCATTTCTAACATCATCTGAAAGAATCTACTGAGAGCTCCCTTTATGTCCTTGTTCCTCAGGCTGTAGATAGAGTTCTGCATGGGTGTCACCACTGTGTACATCACAGAGGCTGTTGAACTCGAGAGTGAAACCTGGGCACCTGCAGAGCTAAGATCCACTCCTATTCCTGTACAATAAAATAAAGGCACCACTGAGAATTGAGATGTACAGGTGGAAAATGTATTACACTTCCCCTGACCTAATGAGATTCCACAAAAGGAAGAAACAATCTTATCTTACAGTAAGAGTAAAAGATACTAACAAGTGGACCACCACCGAGTAGCCCAGCTCCAAACTATATCACCATTTTATTAAGAAAATTGTCAGAACACGTAAGTAGGAGGTCCTGATTGAGTTCACAGTAGAAGTGTGGGATTTCTACATCTATACAGAAGTACAACCTCAACATATTTAAACATCGTACTAGGAATTCAGGGCATTTATGGTCCAGAACTCCAGGACCAGGAGTCCATAGAGCCAGGGTTTCATGATGACCACGCAGTGCACGGGGTGGCACATGGCCATGAAGTGGTCACAGGCCATCAGAGTCAAGATAGAGTCAGCCATCCCTATAAAAAGTAGTACAAAATAAAAGTATGTGAGTCATCCTCCTCTCTGTCTGGATGTTTATTAACATCTTAGCGACAGTGAATAAAACAGATATGGTATATTGAGAAGCCAAGTAAATAAATGAATTAAGCACAACATAAATGCGTGAGTTCTACAGAATCGAATTAGTCTCTTTTTAAGAAAGGTATAGGGAATTCTTCAAAACAAAACCAATAAAATCGATGTCTACAATGGACAGGTTGGAGAGTAAGGAGTACATGGACTTGTGCAGGTGGGTCAGGATGATGATGAGCAGCTTCCCACTCACAGTGATCAGGTACATGGAGAGGAACAACCAGAATGTGAGGAGATGCAGTTCTTCTTGTTTAGATATTCCCAGAAGAAGAAATCCTGCAATTTGTGTATCATTTTTGATAACAAGTTGTCTTGTTGATGAATGGCGAAATAGCATGGTTATTTTTCACACAAAGGGACATTACTACCATGAATCTAGAAGGAACCATGCTCAATAAAACAGATGGAGGAAAACAATAACCCTGTGATTTCACTCATATGTGGTATACTTAGAAGCCAAGTAAATAAATGAATTCAATACAACACAAATAAATGTGATTTCTATATAATTGAATTAGTCTTTTTTTAAGAAAGGTATGGGGAGTTCTTCACAACAAAACAAAACATCACCAAAACCAAAAGGAAACCTAACTAACTGAGAGAAGATATTTGCATTCGATATTTCTGACAAGCATAGTATCTAAAATATTTGAAAAATCATAAAATTCATCATCAACAGAACAGGCAATTGAATCAAAAACATGGGAGGAGGAATTGGAGACACACATTTCTGAAGAGGATATAAAGAAGGCCAAAAGTCACGTGACATTATTTACCTACTCACTAGCTATCAGAGAAATGCAAATTAAAACAACAAGGAGATACCACTTTACGCCTGAAAGACTGGACATTATCTAAATCTGGAAACAGCAGAATACTCAAAAAACCAAAGATGGAAGTCCCATAGGATCCAGAAATTCCACTTCTGGGCATCTACCCAAAAGATACAAAGCACCCATCCGCAGAGATTTTATGTATCCCCTTGTTTATTGTGGCCCTATTCTCAGTAGCTAAAAACTGGAAATGAATAATGTGCCCAATATCAGGTGACTGGATAAAGTAGATATAGTGCATGTAAACAATGCAACACTACATAGCCCTTAGAAGAGATGAAGCCCTGTCATTTGAATCAACACGGATGGAACTAAAGGGAATCATGCTAAGTGAAACAAGGATAAAGAAGAAAGGTAGATACCAGGTGACCTTACTCACAGGTGGAATGTGAATAAACAAAGCAAGAAAAAGGTGAAACATAACCAACCCTGAAACATTTGCAGCAGAACTGAGAACAATGACAGCTAATGGGGTGGGGAGAGGAACATGCTGACAGAGGCCCCTGGACACTGGGGTAGAACACTTGGTGATTTGGTGGAAGGCATGCCATGTTGAAACATAATTAAGAAATGGGAAACCCATACATAGGAAATTATTTTGATATGTTGAATAATTACCACAATAAAAGATAATTTAAACAATAAAGGTAGTACAGGGTACACCCTGGTAGAGAAGTTGACTGGTTTGCTGCCTCCAGCAGGCACAAGTCACATAACTCCCAAGGACCTGGTTTCATGTTCTGGGTTGAGGGAACAACAGGGATGAACACCTAGATAAAATAAATAAAATTTTTTCTTCATAAACAAGGCAAAAAACCTCTTAATGTTGAGGTTTTGACTTCCATGATTATTCTACTGGAATCTTTGAATTACAAAATATCATGGGTATGTGTGTGTGAGTGTGTGTGTGTGTGTATCTGTGTGTGTTTATGGAGAGGGAAGGGAAAGTTTTTGGTACAAAGGACACAGATTTGTGCATAAATCTCAAAACACATTGTTTTCTAAAAACAAAGTGAACCATTTTGACAAAGTAGGAATTGAGGGGTAGGAAGTTTTGTTTATGGTAGAAAAAATCATGATATAAAGATATAAAGATAGATACCAATTTATATCAATTATATATAATATATACAAATATACATATTTAAAATACATTGAAATGTATGCCCATGTAATATAATGAATAGTGAAATGCAAGTCAATAGACCCTAACACAGAAAGGACAGCCACTGACGTGCAGGATTTCATGTCTTCAAAGCTTTCGAGAATAACTGGACAATATATTCTGTTTTCTTACTCTAATCTTACCTCCTTTATCCAGATTGTTTTTCTTACTCAAGCTCCATCATCTTTCTTGCTATTCCTGATGATGTCAGACATGTTCCTGACTTGGGTTGACTCACTGACTATTTTCTGCCTTAAGGACTCTTTCCAGAGATATGTATTTGATTTCTATCTCCACTCCCTTCAGGTTATCTGCTCAATGGAAGCCAATCAGAGGTCACTTTTCATGAGAGTCATAAGAGTGACTCATCATTTTCATTTTCACACTGTTGCTCTGCAGAGTTCACGTTCTAGCAGAGTAATGCCTCCTAATAGACAGTCATGGAAATGATTATAAGACACAGGCAGTGAGGACATGCTCTTTATTGTAGTCACAATGGGGGTTACAATGGTAGCAGGTCAGGCATATTTTCACCTCCCAGATGGTGGTGGGTCGTGCCTGCTTCTGGAAAGCTACCATGCCACCTGTGTGGAGAGGGGAGCTTTTATAAGGGGTATCGGCAGAGGGAGGGTAGTGATCAGGCAGGAGCATCTGAGTGGGCAGAACAGAGAATTGTCAGGTAAACAAGGACAGCAGAAGTCCAGGGCAGGCCATGTGGGTACAGCCAGTGCTGACAGAGGCAGCTATCCCAGAAAGTCCATCATGAAACAGCCTGGGCCAGTCACCGAACCCACTTTCAAGATTGGACCTGGGTCGTGTTCTCATGCTACCCTACATACTGCAATTCTTTCACTTTGCTTTTTTAAAGGCATTACTGATACTCACCACATGAAATACAATAAGTTTATTTATAGAGTTTATTTGGCTTCTACAACATAAACCTATCCTAGAAAAAGCATGCTAAATTTAATGATTTAAAATAGGTTTAGCAAATGAACTACATCAAACAACAATGGACTTTTGGTCAAAAAAAGTCCAGCATTGGCTGCTGGACCAGAAAGGGTGACAGGCAACAAGTGTGAAGGAGATTGATAGCATGTAGTGAAGGAGAAACAAATAGTAGTGAACTTACTGTATGACATACAGATGTGCATTTATTATGCACACTTTGAAGCTGTATATAATGTTACAATGTAATGTTCCCTAAATAAACACAATGAGAAAATAAATTGACTGCTGTTTCACAGGATCGCTAACATTCCATGACATAAAATAATAGTTTATTTGCTAAATAAAGAAGAAAAAGTCAGAGAATTGATTGATTTTTAAAATAATTTTATTTTTTGTTTTGCTCACATGGCTATCTTTATTTTATGACCTGGAAATGGCACCTCCATATGTGTGTATTGAAGACCACACCCAATACCACCAGAGATCTTGTGCCCATCAACCCAGAAAATTTGCAAAGGCAAGTATTTCCTTATGTATATACGCTGCAAAAAGAGATATGAAATTCCCCATGTTTCAGCTAAAGAGCAATAGCTGGCTAACTAGGAACCAACAAGGCATGTACAAAATCAAAAACTATCCGTATGTATTTGCTGAATACTGCTCTATCTTGAATCTGCATTAATTTTGTCTCTTTTCCATCATTTTCATCCACTACATGGAAACAAAAAATCAGACTACTGGTGGACAGGGGTTTGAGTGAGCTCAGTCCACATACATTACAATGTGCTGTGTTTGATTCATGGGAAGTACCAAGATGAACAACTAAATTAAATAAAAAAGTGCTCCTTACTCCTCTCTCATCCTGCCTGCCTGCCTCTACTGGCCTGCATTCATGCCTGCAACTTTCTCTTAAAAAAGAAAACAACACACACAAGAAGACTGTTTTCTGTAAGTTAGAGAGCAAGTAGCAGACTTTCCATCTGAACATTACTATCTTGTGTTGTTGGACTTTAAGAGATAAATGCAAAGTATGAATAAGAAGCTTAGATAGGCTCACCACATTTCCATGAGACAAAAATGGAATTTTGACATGGCAAATATAGGATACGGTTATGTGCTGAAGACTAAGGGGAGGGGAGGAAGTGGAACAATCCTGGAAGTAACAGAGCAATCAGGCCAGCAGCAAGTAAGTGCCATGGATGGCAATCGAAGATACATAGTGATGATGTGTGGTCCATTGGGTCTTCTCACAAATGGCAAGGGCTGGTGCAAGGAATTTTGGCAGCAGACAAACAAATTTATTGCCCCTATATGCTCCACTCTAAATATCCTGCCTAAAACACAAGCCATTTTAACCATCTGAGTGTCAGAAATGCCCAATAACCTCTACACTGACAGAGATAACACCATTGGTGGTAGAGATAACCACGCAGTTCCAGAGATAACCCCCATAGCACTAATGCATATCTAGACTGAGGTGTGGTGTTCTTCACCCTTTGAAGAAACAGGTGCACATGGAGTGTGAGGGGAATCCTTTTCCCAAGCTCTTGCTTCCTCACAGGGGGCAAGAATAGTAGTGGAAGTCACAGGTGGCTGCACTCAGCTCTGGCAAGGGGCATTTTTAATCTTGGACATAAGTACATCCCCTTGTAGGCCCCTTCAAGAAACTGGGACTGAGGTAACTCAACTCCCCCTTTTGACCTGTTTTAGAGGCTATGGTTTATAAAAATGGGACAAAATTGGCATTTATATTAAAGTGACAGGACATTTGGGAAATATGAAACAATGGTACCGTCCCATTTAAAATGGAAAGCATGATCAGCCAAGGTTTAGCTATCCACATTGTTGCAGAATGTTACTGATTTCTATTGGAAAAACTTGGAAGATATGTTTGAGAATAAATTCTACTGAACTTCTTCATGGACTAAGGGGATATTTTTAGCATAAACCAGGTATATGGGGGTAGTGCTCTATCAGAAGTGTGATTCCATGTACTCGTTTGGATAAAATAAAATGTCTATTATCTTCTCCATTTACTGAAGCTTTGATTCAAGAGTGGTCTCCTCGAAAAGAAATTCAGTGGCCCAGATTTATATCATATACTGTACAGGAAAAATGGCATGCGAGTGAAACCAATTTTCTTAGAAAGGGCTAAAGGAGTTCTCCTTAAAAGTATCTTCTTATTAAATAATGAAAAATATCAATAATGCATGTTATCGGTAATTCCATCATAGCAGCATAAGTGTTATAAAAAGAGTTGTTTAAATTATAACTCACTTAAGGGTTTGAACTCCTTTTAAGACAATTAGAACATGAACAAATATGGATTATAATAATCTTAATCCAATGGTGATTCCCAGTCCATATCTGATAGATCCTGGAGTGGATCATCAACAGTAATGATGCTCACAGAGATGTTCATATCACACAAGACTTTTCTCCACGTAATCCAGGAAGTCTCTGGTATGACTAGGAGTACACCTTTATTCCTCCACTTCTTCCCCAAATTTAACAAGTACCCAATTTCCTGTTTTAAGTATTTCAATGAATGAAATTCATGCAGGGTATAATATTTCTTACATTTGATTCAGAAAACACAGTTAAAATTATTCAGAAAATACAGACAAAAAGGTTATTTATATTGTTTGAAAAATAAAAAGATTAAAAGCTGTGTGTATGGTAAATCACAGATTATCTATGATTAACTGATATGAAGAGCTGAAGTCAGTCCTTGTGAGGTTCGAGTCCTGTTATTGTTGAGCAAGTATTCCAGAGGCAATGTGTCTGTCAGGTAGGAACTCAGTTGCAGCTGTAGAGTTTCATTAGGGACTGTTTTATATCCTTGTTTCTAAGACTATAGATAAAAGGGTTCAGCATGGGTGTGACCACCGTGTACATCACAGAAGCTATGGCACTGTCCTTGGAGTTTGGAGAAGCAGCAGAACTTAGATAGACCCCCAGTGCACTCCCATAGAACAAGGAGACCACAGAGAGGTGAGACCCACATGTGGAAAATGCTTTACACTTGCCACTAGCTGATGAAATTCTCAAAACAGTGGCTACAATCTTAGAGTAAGAAAAAAGGATACCCGTGAGAGGAATAATACCCAGAAGGCCTGTCGCCAAATACATCACTAGATCATTGAGGAAGGTGTCAGAACAAGCCAGGTGGACCACCTGATTGAGTTCACAGAAAAAGTGAGGGATTTGCAATTCTGTACAAAAAGACAGGCATAGGACCATTAAACCATTTAGGAGAGAATCTAGGAGACTCAGTAACCAGGAAAGAGAAAGCAGGATGCCACAGAACAGAGGATTCATGATGACTATATAGTGTAAAGGGTGACAGATGGCCACAAAGCGGTCATAGGCCATCACTGTCAAGAGGAAATTTTCTAATGCTGCAAAAAGTATGAAAAAATACATCTGACTGAGGCAGCCTTCAAAGGTGATGACTTTGCTCTGCATGTGAATGTTGAGTAACATCTTAGGGATGGTGGTGGAGGTGAAACAGATGTCTGAAAAGGACAGGTTGGAGAGGAAGAAATACATGGGCGTGTGGAGGTGGGGATCAGAGATAATGGCCAGGATGATGAGAAGATTTCCAATGAAAGCGACCAGATACATGGACAAGAACAACCAGAATAAAACAGGCTGTAGCACTGCCTCTTCCGAGAGTCCCAGGAGGATAAAATCTGAAGTATGAGTTTGATTTTCAGGTTCCATGTAGCTGATGGAATTGCTGGATTAGAAAAAGAGAAATACGCATTGAAGCTCAAACACTGATTAATAAATTAATATAAATGATATGGTTATATTTTAAGCACAGTTAACTAAGATATCCTCTCTGTATTTTCTATAGATCAAGTATTTGATGTTTGAAAATGTTAAGGATCATAGTGTTCATGCCCCTGGTGGAGGAGTGGTTGGTTACAGTCCACATACAACCCAAGTTCCTGGGCTTGCATCCCAGGACTGGCAAGAAAAATCAAGATGAACTGCTAAATAAATGTTTCTTCCTCCTCTCACTTCCTGCCTGCTCACCTTCATTCCTTCCTGCAACTTTTCTTTAAAAAAAATCAAGCTATCCTCAATGTTCTGTCCTCTCTTGTTACTGAGGAGATCAGTCATCCTTATTTGCCTAATCCAAACATCTTTCCAAGACATATTTCTCTCCAAATTCCCTGATTCATTTTGGTTCAATGAATAGTTTTACTATTGTATTGAGGTAATTTTGATTTACAAAACAATATACATTTGGATGTGTATGTTACTCTTCATCAAGTACATGCTAATGCAACACAACCACTGCCAAATTACCAAAAGTCCTCTCACACTTCAGACGACCTCTGTTTGTCCCCACCTCCTTCCTCAATGGTAACCTAAGCTCTGTTTTCAGTGTCCAAATGCTGTTTTTTTATTTGTTCGTTCCTTTACTTTGTTTCCTTGTATTCCATATAAAGTGAGATCATCCAGTATTTCTCCTTTTCTTTCTGCCTTGTTTCACTGAGCATCATCCCTTCTAGTTGCCATCACAAATGGCAGGGTTTTTACCTATTATGATTGTGCAGTATTTCCTATGTGCCCTATCATGACAAATAATTTTCTAATTATTATTTAAACCACTAAGAAATAGCAGTGAAATTAATTTTAAAGATCCTGGTCTTTTTCAAGTTTTGTTTTAGTTGTGATGGCTGGGTGGACACAGAATATGCATAAGTAAGTGAACTATTCCATTGATGATGATTTTTAAGTACAACAATGAAACTTGATTAAGATCTAAAGTATAGAGGATACATTTTTTAACTATTTCCAATTAAGGAAATTTGGGAAGACGATCTGAAAGTAATGAGATAGAGATATCTATCTATCATTTGTCATCTATCTATCTTTCCCCTATCTATGTATCTCTCTATCTTTTTATCATCTACTATCTACCTATCTAACATTTATATATCATATATCCGTCTACCTATCTCTCAAGGATAGATGCTCACATGAATCTCATGAGAAAACCATTTAGGTCAGAGAAATAGCCTTTAACAAGGTCCTGTGTTCAGGAGAATTCTAGGCACAGTCACAGAACAGCGAGGGACTAGTGTGTTGGGAGTACCTACCGCAGAGACAAGGGGATGGAGGTAAGATAAGAATGGTTGCAGGATGCCAGCACATCCAAATGCTGTGTAAAGGTAATATGGGAGATTCAATAGCAGCTAGTTAAAATGTATATATTACATTATACTATATATGATGGACTTAATGTATTAACTACACTGTATGTAAATGACACATACTTTAATTCCTGCGTAACACTTCTCTCCTTCAACTTCCATTTAGCACAAAGTCTCCATTTTTCTTACAGAAGATAACATCAGCTTCGGATATCTGTTCACCTCTTTCCTCTTCATGTGCAGTAAGGGATAATTTCACTTACTACACACACACACATAACCTAGAACCCTGATTATGACTTCGTGTCTTCCTACACCTGAAGCAGATCTCATGGGGCCAGCAGAAGATAGTCTCTAAGATGACATTTTTAACTCCACTGTCCTCTGACAATTGAATTTGGTATTTATGTAGGAATGCCAAGGGCAGGTCTGATTTGCAAAAGAGACTTTCATGACAACCTTCTGTATATTCATGGAGAAATAGAGAGATTAGAAGTCTGTAGGCAAGAATGAAGGAAATTTAAAACAAGGAAACAAAAGGGTAACATCAGAAATTAGGTGGAGTAAGAGGTTCCAAAGAATCAAACATCAAGACAGTTGCCAAGAAGTGAAAATATCCCCAGAAATTCTCAAAGTCTGATTAAAAACCCACAGCAGGTCACTAGAGCAAAAAGGGTCATAAACACACAGAAAAATTGCTGAGGAGATTGACCTTGTCTCTTGGCTTAGCTGAGTTATCTAGAGATGCCTGGGACATCAAGAGGGTGTCAATATCTACACAGTAGCTTCCCTCACAGCCCTAATGTTACAATAACAACAGCAGCCAAAATGTCTCTCACTGAGGAACATCAGGGTTATAATAATTCCACACTTCTAACACAAACTATGCTTGCTTAATGATCTCTTTCCTCCAAATAACTCAATGTTCATTCAAGAGACAGTAAACCAACATGACAGAACCCAACCTCAGAAACAGTATCCAATCAATAAAGTTCCAACCATCCATGCAGGCTTCAGGGGCAACTACTAAAGATAGTTGCTGAACACACATGCTATTCTGCACATTCTCCCGTTTTCTGCTCTTTAAAAATCCCTCGGCTAGTCTCAGGAATTTGAGATTGTCTTTGAGATGGTGGACACCATCTACTCAAAGCGAATAAACTTACATTTATATTTTCTCTAGCACTTGTCTCTCAGTTACTGGATTTTGGGCTGTAAGCATTTGAGCCTGGGTGTCATAATATTAGAGCTGACTTGACTGCAGAGGACCTGAGCTGCATTTGCGTTAAGGACCTCTTCAGCACCAGGGACCATCACAGCTACCCACAACTTGCACAGTGGAGGACATCCAAGTCTCCGTGGCCAGACACCCATGGCCTGCTCTATAGAGAACACTGGAAGATTTTTCCATAAATTGATCCAACAGCAATTGACAGAGATCATTCAGATGCTGTGATTTTTCCACATCACACCCACTAAAGAGATTCTGTTTATATTTCACCAGGACCAGCACTAGTCCCCAGTACTAAGCATGCTGAAGACCTCACAATCATGGTTGACCAGTGTATGTGGATGGGTCAGAAACAGTCTCTGCAGCTACTCCATATATACATCTTCTCCAGACACTGGATATGTGGTTGTTTGCATGCAGCCATGTCTTAGGCTGAGATGTCTTAGCCACCTAACCTCTCCTCTCCTCAGAAAGCACCAGCACTGAAGACCCAAGTACTTGAGCACCAGACACCAATGATACCATCACCAGGAAGTTTCCCATTGGCTGAAACTAGTGCCAAGACAGATCCCATTGGCTATGATATCCCCTAAGGGAAGAAAGAGGACAAGAAATATCCAGTACCCTCACCATCAAAGACTCCAAAAGCCTTCAGTGACACTGTGGACACCACAACAATAGTTCTTAAGAATTCTACAATATTTGCTAAGTTTGACTTCAGCCCGCAGAGTCATCTAGAGAAGAAAACATCCATCCACATCCCTCTCAGCCAGCACAGTTGCAGACTTCGCAAACAAACACTAATGTCTGGGATAGGTGAAGCTGTATCACATGAAAACCATAAGAATTATTACCAATGTCAAGGGAGTAACAAAATATTAAACATGTAAAACATTCATGACATGTAAACTGTGTTCTGAGTTTATCTCTGGATTTCACTCTCTGTAATGGACAAAAAAATATCATGGCTGTAAGCCTCACATTCTCTCTTCATAAACTAGGAGTCATGATACCAATTTCATGGCATTTATAAATAAATAATTAATATAGACAGTTGACATAGATATCTACTTGAAGAGAATAAAAATATTAATTCAAGAAGACATGTGCATCCACCATGTTTATTTATAATAGCTAAGATTTGAAATCAACCTAAGTGTCAGTGCAGGAATGGATAAGAAATATTATATATATAATGGAGTACGATGCAGTCATAAAAATATGAAATATTGCCATTGGCCCTAATATGGGAGGACTTGAAGGTATTTTCCTGAGTGAAATGTCAGAATGAGCAATACAAACATTATATGACTTTACTTATTTCTGGGGCATGGAGAAACAACACAAATGAATAGCATAAATTTTGAACAAATCTTTGTAACTTGACAGAAGAAATTAGGTGAGCAGAGGGGAAGGGATGAAGACCATGTGCTACAGGAAGTTTATTTAATATTTTATAACTCTAATATTCCTGGATGTTTTTGTTTTTCTTCATTGTTTATAAACATACAAGTCAAAAATATGTTTTCTGTGCCTACTATTAATCAGTGCATATTTTGATTCAGCTTTAACCACACATGAATATCACCATTGGTGGTATGCCTGGGGGTGTCTAGTGGTCTAGAAGACCATGGGTTCAGCTCACATAGACCACAAGATCTCTCATTTGCCTCTTGGGGTAGAACAACCAAGATTTAAAACTAAGTAAGTATGAAGAACTCATTTTGCCTCTCTTTATCCTGTCTGCCTACTCACCTTCATTCTTAAAAAATACCCACAATGTCCCATCACTACCTAGATGTTGATATTTCTTTTACTCAGAATCTCTCCAGGGCTTTGAGAGTTTAAGGTTCTATTCATTACATTGACTTGGGTGATCTCTCCTCACAGTGGACTTAATCATGAATATCACTAGCTATACATCCTGTACCGATTCCACTAATTTCAGAATTAAGTATAAACACAATAGCCAAAAGATAAAGTCTTTGTGTTCAAGTTGGAATTTACCGGATTCATCTCAATTTTCCCTTTTCATCTCCTGACCTCACTACAGTTCAGATATTAAGACAGACTGGTAATTTTCCAAGTACAACCAACTAAATAATCCCTGCATTTATTTTCCTACTGCCTCTTCCCCTTTATTCACCAGAAGAATTCTACTGCTACTTCACACCTCATTATAATTAGAGGCTTGTTTGTAAATTCTTCACTCAACTCCCCAATAGGATTTCAGTGACATGTAAGAATATACCTTTATTTCTATATGTCTTCCCTGGATATTCAGTGTATTACCCATGAGAAAATTAACAATGCCATACTCCCTTCTACAAACCCAGAATACAATTGAGCACCCACCATGCAATAATTAGTGAAGAAATATTTATTGATCCTCTGAACATACAAAGGATGGAATGTTAGAATTTCCATCAGTTGTGAGAAAATGAGAAACACTGAATTGAAGAATTGCTGTTGACTGAGAATCAGCAGCAGAAGAGGCAGAAACAAAGAATCACAGTGTATTTAAATGAAGATATCATAGTATATTTAGTCTCCCACCAGAGTCAGGCATGGTAATTAGGCAGGTCACTGTCTCATTCAATTTTCCTTTACATGCTACTGTTGTTGATTCCCCTGAAGTTCCTACCAATAAGTAGTCCCATTCCCCAGAACCTGAGAGGATGTGGCTTACCCAGATGTTATCAGGAAAGAGTCTGAGTTCACTGATCCAGTTTCTACCTTGGGTGATGGAGCAAGCTGAAATCTCTGCCTCCATGAAGGGCAGGCAGATGGTTCCACTCATGAGGACCTCTAGAAGTCAATGATGTGCTTTCTCCTCACCTGAAATTAGTCAAGAAGACTTAAGAGGGTGTAGCAGAAAAAGTTAGTTCTGTGGATTAAGGGGATGGATTCCCATGAGTCGCATTAATGAGGTATTATTTTTGACTCTGTACTCCCTGAGAGTTTCAGTTCTCTGGAGAAAAACAGTACACATTCATATTTAATGCTTGGGAGATATCTATGAGTTCCATATATGTCGATTTTCCCACTGAAATTCCTCCTCCCCAGAGGTGCTCACCTCTCTTTACATGTGTTGTCTGTAGCCTGTAGGGTGCTCCAGAATGATGGCTCCTTCCATTTTGGGGTGAATTTTCTTTTTCTAATGTATCTACAACAAGGACATCATTCCTGGACATCCAGGAGTTTTATCAAAATATTTCTAGCCACAATACCTACACACAAGATCATAAATTTTTTTCATCGTGGCTTCTGATTTGATTATATCACAATAGGACCAGAATAAAAGGAAAGCTATATCTGTCAAAACGTCATAGGAAGGAGAACCCTGTTAGAACAGTTGTTAGGTCAGTCACCTGCGTAGGAGCAGAGACCATACATCCCCGGGTTTGAGTCCTGGGGCTGAGGGCAGACAACCGGAATAAACAATTAAATAAAGATAAAATAAAGATGATTCCTCTTCTGTTCTCTTCCAGCCTTCATTCTTGCCTGAACCTTTTCTTTAATAAAAAAGGACACAGGGAAATAAGCTTAGTCTCACAGGCATGGGGCCTGGGAATGTCTACACATACTGATATTGATGTTGATAGAGAGGTACCTTGCCAATGATTTTCTAAAAAAGAATGATTCTCTTACACAACTGTCCCTTCATGGTGCTGAAAGATTTTTTGTAAGTTTTATATTAAATTATATGTTACATATGCAAGAAATTAAAGTATTAAATTAAAGATGATTTTGCATTCCAAATTAATGACTGATGTTACCTGGATGTTGAACATTTTAGCAAATGAAGTATGTCCACTTGGTAGGATTCTTTACTAGGAAGAAAGGTACTGAGAGTTTAATATATAACCAACATATCTTCAGAAAGATCTTATATATTAGGGATATTAGGAAATAATGGAAATCCCTTGTATCAGTAAGAGAGATGATTGAAATGTTCCTCAAATTTTCATTTCCTTATCCCATATATTTAAACATGGCACCCTGCACTTACATTATAATAGTACTAATATTACAGCTATTATTAATAAGGAGCAGGATAAGAGGAGGAAGAGACAGGTTAAAAGGAAATAGGACAGGGGGAATTAGGAAGAGAAAGAGGAAGTTAAAAGCATGTATCAATACTTTGGAGTGACAGTAAGAATGGGTGCCCATAAATTTTTAATGGAACAAAGTTTGTTGCTGGGTGACAAATTGGAAAATTATTTAAAAGGGAGTTACAATATTGACAATATTCTTTCTCTGGGAATTCACAATACCAAAAAACAAGTGCACACAAGATTTGTGTTCCTGGGTAACTCACATAGTGTCTGGCACATTTTATTGGTTCACATTTGTTAAATGAAACAAATGATGTAGTATTCAATTGCTGAATGATGCCTGAGAAATTCCTCTTTCTGCGGAATATAAATCAATCCTTTGTTGGAGAGGACACATATGGTGTGAGGAAGGTGTATCTTGAAGAAGATTTGCCCAGAGTCTGTTTGCAGTGAGTGATTTGGAACTATTAGGAATAAACTCCAATATACACTTTCTTCTTTGGCAGATTACATTCGTGTTAAGCATGCCTACTTTATCATGTCAGGCCATTAATTGAGGAATATATATGGATGAAGCCTATGCCACAATCTGATTTCAGTTGGGTTAAGTATTCAAACCTAATGAATATCCAGTATCCAATAAAATCACATGATTTGCATTCTGCACTCCTTTAATTTTCTGGATTTCATTTGTGTTTTAGTGCATCTTTTATGTGTTTGTGGCTCTATATAGGTTTTATTATTTTTTCTATTTCTTTAAAAAATGCCATTGGATATTTGATATTTCATTGACTCTATATATCACTTTGTATATTATGAACTTTTAAACAAAATCCATTCCTCCAGTGCAGAAGTGTGGAATATCTTTCTATTTCTCAATATCTACTTCAATTCCTTTCATTGATATTCTCTTTTCATATGGCTTACATGTGAATTCTACAAAACATTCAAAGGAGAATCTATCTTAAACTTCCAAAGCATAGAAAAGGAAACACTTCCAAACGTATTTATACCAGTGCCACTGATACTATGTCAGTAAAACATAACGTAAGAAATAAGACTACAGTATCATTGATGAACATAGACGTAAAATCCCTTAATAGACTCCTGTACTCAACAGCATATTAAAGCAACTGCGCATCATGACCAAGTGACATTTATCTCTGGCATATGAGGATGCTTTAAAATATGCAAACTAATGTGATACATCACATTAGTAGAATGAATGATAAAAATTACTTGATTATCTCCAAAGGTGTAGGAAAAAAGAATTTCACAAATTTAACACACATTTATGATTTAAAAATCTTTCGACAGCTGCACCTAGTGGAGTAGTGATTTTGTCAACTGCCTCTGGCCAAAGTGCAATCCACAGACATCACAAGGACCCACGTTTGTGTTCCAACAAGGGAGAAAAGCAAAGAGGTACAGCTAAATCAAAATAAAATGCTTCTTCCTGCTCTCTCTATCTACCTGCCTGCAAACCCACTTTCATTCCCACCTATATCTTTCCTTTAAAAATAAATTGGTCATCCAAATCAGAAAGGACACCGTAAAACTATCTTTATTTGTATATGGCATGAAATTATATATGGACTATGCTAAAGATCTCTTGAAATCAGTGTGCTTGAACTGACCACGAACTTGCAACAAAAGTAATTTCAGTCAAAGATTCAACAAAATGAAGTGAAGAGCAACAGATTGTTGTCCAGAGAGTAAATGATGACTTGATAGGGCAATTAATGCCAACTTTATGACCATGAGTGAACAACGCAACATTTCTCTTCATACATTTGAGGCTGGAGCTAGCAATCCAGCTGATATTTTCACAAAAATACAGATGCTGTAACTTTAAGCCAACAGTTATTAAATATTGTAAAAAGCATGGCAGCAGACCTTCTGAGGGACATTTTGAACCTCCTCCCACACCAAGTGTCATAAGATCATGGAGGTAACAGTAGAATAGCTTCTTGTACTGCTTATCTGTTCTTGCGCTTTTAGAAGAATTTTTAATAGAAAAGTGCAGGCAAGTATGAAGGCAAGTAGTCAGTCAGGAAGTGAGAGGAAGGAGTATTTTATTTATATTTATTTAGTTATTCACATTTCTGTATCTCCCATTTCCAATCTTGGACCAGGGACCTTGGGATGTATGTGGGACCAATCCCAGTTGGTAGGCCACCAGGGCATGTCCCTGTTCTTGTGTTTTGCAGTAATCTCTTGTGCTATAATATGCTAAAATAAATGTTAAAATTCCTTCATACTACAAATAACATGTATCTACATATAAGCATGTAAAAAATTCAATTAAAAATTAAAATATTTTTCCCTAAAAGTTTGGGCCAAAACGTGGGTGTGTATGATACACGGGAATTCATTATACACCCCAAAATAACAACTAAAAATTAAAATTGTGGTCTCAGACTTTCCTCTACAATTAAATTATGTGAATTTCCCTAGTACTCAAGTGTTGTTTTTTCCATACAATTAGGGCAACTTGCTACTATTCTTTCAATAAAAGAAAAGAAAATTCACTTGGGATTTTATATATATATGTATATACATATACATACATACATACACATGTATGCACACACATGTATATCATTTGATAAAAAAAAAATCTTAAACTCATGCTGTCCCAAAAAATATTTCCAAATATTTCTGATACAAGGATGAAGTTAACTAGTGTCAGAACTTCTGGCCTGTGGTTTTGCACTCTTCTTCATTCATGAACATTTCTTCTTCCCCAGTAGAGTTGACCCTTTATGACATATATTAAAAAGAATCTTTTCAAAGACCATATGTCTCTGCTCCTGAAACTGTAGATGAAGGGGTTCATCCTGGGTGTGACCACCATGTACATTGGTGAGGCTGTTGCACGTGAGTGTGAACTGTGTGTCACAGCAGAAGTAGTGAATACTTAGTTCCATGTAATAAAATAAGAGAAACACTAGAGGCGAGACCCATAAGTGGAAAATGTTCAAGAGTTGGTGATAGTCTGCAAGTGGTGAAAGCCATCGTTCAATATGAGTCAAGTATCCAAAGAAGGTATCACCCCACTGAAGACAAGCTCCAAAATATGAACCTCCAGTGATTTAAAGAGTTATTGGAGTTGGTATGTTAGACCACCTAATTAAATTCATAGAAAAAAATGGGGAATATTTAAGTCTTCATAGAGCCATTGAATCATTAAGATTTAAAAGAAGTCATTCGGAAAAGTCCTGCTGTAGGACTCCAGAACCCAAAGTCAACAGTAATGGGCATTCATGATGACCACGAGGCATAGTGGATGGTATATAATGACACACCAATCATGACATATAACACATGGAAGGAAGTTGTTCAATGCTCCAAAGAGTTTATTAAACACACCTGGATGATGAAACCTGAACACTTTATGAATATTCTGTGTGTCTTGATATTCGGAAATTTCAAGAACCAGAAGTCCCTTGGTCAAGATGTTCCTTACATTCCATTCATTTGGATTCAAGGCATTCATAAATAACAATAAATCCCCTTCTATTTCTATCTGCAGCATTCCAGAATCTGTCTTATAAATAAGTCACATTGTGGGGTATATGAATTCAGTTCCTCTTGCCTTTAGACCTTCACCTGCCTAACACATACACACACACAGGGACTCCACCCACTGTGGCTTAGTGAGACTTTGTTAGCACCATCCTCTCCTTCTCCTCTCCTAAACTTTGCTGATTAGGAAAATAATAGATACAAGACAAGATGCCAACATCACATAATGTTTCCCCAAGGCATCTAGAAATAGTAGTGAAATTCCAGTTGGCATTTCCCAGGGGTATATTCACAGGGGAATCCATTTGGACATTACCATATTGTGCCTGTGTTTATATAAGTATATAAAATTTGATTAATAAAAGACATAGGACATGAGGTGATGCATGTAATAAGGTCAAGTGAACCCTGAAATTTTATGATGAGGAGCAAACTTCTATTTTGCTGAAACCCCTATTAAAATCGTATGGATTTTTCTCAGTATGTTGAATATAGAAATTCCCTAGGATCCTGCCATTCCACTTCTGGGCATCTACCCAAAAGATACAGAAGCACCCATCTGCAGAGATATATGCATCCCAATGGTTATTGCAGCCCTATTCACAATAGCTAGGACCTGGACATTACCTAAGTGCCCAAAATCATATGAATGGATAAAAATGATGTGACTCATATACACAATGGAATACTACACAGCCCTTAGAAGAGATGAAGCCCTGTCATTTGAATGAACATGGATGGATTTAGAGAGGATGATACTAAGTGAAATAAGACAAAAGAAGAAAGATGGATACCAGATTACTTCACTCATAGATGGAATGCGAGTAGACAAAACAAAGGAACAGATGAAAGAAAACCAACCCTTAGTCACTTGCAATAGAACTGAGTTGACAAATAGGGAATGGGATGGAGGGAGAAGGGGGCTGGAGCAAACTGGACACTGATAAGAACACATGGTGGTGTGGTGGAGGGCAGGGTGTGCTGACATATATCTGACTAATGAGGATCCTGTACCTACGAGGAACCTCCATGTATGAGTTTTTTAATTTGTAAAAGTCAACTCAATAAAATACGATTAAAAAGCACTAAGCAAAATAGATAAATCAAACACCAAAGAAAATACCAGAGTAGAGAATATAGAATAACACATAATCATTTGATGATTACTTCTGTTCAGTTACATGTAGGTGTGTATGTGGTTTACATCGATGTGTATTTCTGGATTTGTGTGCCTGCATGATGGACCATAATGTAAGGGGCATTTCTTTCTCCGGGATGAAGTAAAAAATCTGGGATCTACTGCAATTAAAACAATAAAAGTTTAAGAAGGTCAGATCCACTTGATGAAGGAAAAACCGTATGAATGAAGAATTCAACAGAGGAGCCAGATGCACAGAGAACAGGCATCTCTGAGGGGCTGAAGCAACAGAGATGCAAGGAATCAAATACAGATCAGCCTATTCTGCTCCACTAATGTCGTATATGTATACATATATATGTGTGTGTGTATTATTTACTTCATTCACATGCTAAAATCCATCTAGGAGATAAAATTGCATCTCAGTCTATATTTCACAGCACACCCACCTCCAGAATTCGAGACTATACTATTCTTACAAGGTCCTACCAGAGAGTAGTGTCTTCTTTCTCTTATTATCCCTGCTTAAAATCTGTTGCTGTTATACCTGGATGTTAGATTTGCACCTCTTTTTTGATATCTAAGTGGACTTAGTGTGGTCCTGCTCCATTCCTTGATTTACAACAAGCTTCCTAGATAGACTCTAGAAATCCTACCTCTGTCATGCCTATTTTTCTCCCTTATAACCTGATTTATCTTTGAGGACAACGTATCATTCATGCATCATTTTCATTGTATTCAGTTTTCCTCCTTATGCTATCAGGCCCAAAAATGCAGGAATTTACCTGCATTGCTCACTTAGGTGGCCTGATAAATGTGTGTTCTTCTAGAGTAAAAGACTACTGTGCACCATGGTGGAGTACAGGTTGGGGCAATCACCTCCAAAGGAGCGCTGACCACATACCCCTGGGTTCGAGTCCCTGTGAAGGGGGAAGCAACCAGTGAAAAACAAAATAAAAATAAGTAAAGATGCTTCTTTCTCCTTTATCTTCTGCCCACCTGCCTACTCTCCTTCATTCCTGCCTCCACCTTTTCTTGAAAAAGAAAAATATTCTAATGAGTATTCATAAAATTAAAAAAAGGTAAGGAAAAGAAAACTTAGTTAAACAGAGTGTCAAAAATTATTGTTCTAAACGAAATTGAAGTAAAATTGTAAGACTGAATTCTGAATGGGAAGATAAAGACAATAAATGACTCCTACCCATATGGGTTTCATATTAGCAAATTGGCAAAGACTTGGAAATGGAAAATATAAAAATATGCTTATCTCCCCAGTTGGATACTAAGCATCAATTAAAACATGAAATTTTGCCATTTGTAACAACATGCAAGACCTAGAGGTGTTACAGTAAGTAAAATAAATCTGAAAAAGAAGGACAAATACGGATGGTTTTACTTATGTGTGGAGGATAAACAAAGTGAGCAAACGAAATAAAACAAACCTTGACTGAAATAAAGTGGTTCTTTATAAGAGTGAAGGGAAATAATTGGGATTATAAGCATGGTGGTAAATTTGTTATTTGAATGGTACTAGAACTTAGTAGTGGGGTAATGTGATATATATATTTATCAAGTTCTGAAGTTGTTTTCCTGACAATTACACAGTATTGTAAACCAAAAGTACAGCGATAAAATAAAGTGTCAATAAGAAGATTCTTCTCAAAACTTTGACATGGTATCAAATGTTCCCGTTTCTACCTGTACGTATTGTATAACTTCTACTATTAGAAATAAAATTATAATTTCTACTTATACAAGCATGAGAAGGTAGACGGGATCATCAATGGACACACAAATATGTTCCACAAGATGGGAGAACATGATGGCAACTTTTCTGAAAGTTTGCCTTTCTGTTATCTTTATTGACTTAATCCGGGCAGGAACATTTTAGTTTGATATCACTCCCCAGATGGATTGTTGCTTTTGGTGCTTATGCTTTGGCTATCACATTCAAAATTAAGACAACTCAAGATAAATCAAAGAATAATGTCAAGGAAATCCTAGGTAGACATTGTTCCAAAGAAGACACCCAAATGGCAGCTAGGAACATGGAAAGGTACTCAACATCACCCATCAGCAGGGAAACACGAATTCAAACAACAGTGAGTTATACCTCATAACTGGAAGAAAGCATGTCATCAGGAAGATCAGGGATATCCAATTTTTGAAAATCTGCAATAATGAAAAACTCAGGGTCCAGAAATAAACTTTACAGTTTGTTTACTCAATTTACAAGAAAGTAAAATGCTATCAAAGTAAAAATTTTGGCATGCACTATTGGCCTAATGATTTACTCCATGATGATGCAGTCCACATACATTCTCAAGATCCCCATTTAAAGACTTGGGGCCCAGGGAGAAACAACCAAGATGAAAAATTCAATAAAAGAAAGCAAATGTTTCTTCCTCCTCTCTCTTCCTACACGCCTGGATGCTTGCTTTCATTACTGCCTGTAATTTTTCTTTAAAATATGTAAAAAAATACATGCAGCCTCACCACTAATGAAAGGTTACAAAACAAGACTCTGGTACTAGTTTATATTGACATAGTATTTAATTTTTAAGTCAATACCCCACATGAGAGAAGAGATTGAAATGGATGACTGATGAAATGTTTTGAAGGGTCATATCCAACATATTTTAGTCTGGATCTTTTAAATAATTACACATCATAAAAATCTTTTGTCAAAAATTTAAAAACCAGTGTGCCCTGGTAGAGGTGTAGTTAGGTCATTCTCCTCTGAAGGAGCAGGCCACACACCCCTGGGGATGAGTCCCACATAACAGGGAACAGCCAGTGTGAATAAAAAAATTTTAGTTAAAGCCTCTCAATTTATTAACTTGCACTCCACATCGAATACTCTATTCTCTAATAATTTCTATTCCTTTTAACTGCAAAGCTCCTAGATATGTTCGGATTGTCCTGGAATAAAATTAGCCTCTAGTCTCATGCAAATGGATTTCAATCTCTTTATTGTCAATAATTATATCCATATTGTTGTGTCCAATCAACAGCTCATTCTCTGTCTCTCTAACTCTTTGTCTTTTTAACATATAAATTATGCTAAATGGAGCTACCATTCAATCCAGCAATCTCACTTCTGTATGTACACTCAGACGATACAAAAATTCTAATCAGAAAATAAAATCTAACCTCCATGTTCATAACACAGGTCACCATAGCCAAGACATAGGAAAAATCTAAATGCCCATTAACAGAGGACTGGATAAAGAAGCTTTTGATTCTATACTCAGTGGAATACAATGCAGCTATACCCTTTGCAAAAGGCTGAATGGACCTGGAGAAAATCATGTTAAGTGAAAAAATCAGAAAAGAAAAGAGAAGTACAGGATGGTTTCAATCCTATGTGGAATATAATGAAGCAAAACAAATGAACAGACAGACCTTAAAAAAGCAACAGGATAAAAGACTGTGTCTATCAGGATGGTAAGAGTGAGAGAGAGAGAGAGAGAGAAAAGAGGGATGAAGGGCACTGGAACAATAGTGGTGGGCGTGGTGTGAAATACAGACTGAGGTGTGAATTCAATATCCTAAAAAGAACATAGCAAATGTAAAAAAAATTAATAAAACCTATAAACTTGCAAGAAGATGTTAGTTAAGAGTATTATCACAAATGATTGATCTGGACCACACACTTAATGCAGTACAATAAGCAAATAATAAGCAATTACCCCAAATAAGAACATCAATACTGAGCTTTTAATTTTAATTTGGGATTCACAGTATTGAAATGAGTGGACCTATTCATAAAGTATTTCAATTTAGTTGGATCTAACACATAAGCTGTTGCAGGCATGGATTCTCTAGGGTTTTATTCAATATCTCCCTGTCTTGATTTGTGGTTTCCATCCAGTGTTTTGTCCTCAAATACAGTGAAATAATAGTGTGTATAATGCTAAGTAAGGATACCTAGTGCCAAGATTCAGACTCTGTAGAAAATTATGCTAAAATTACTCCTGTATACAGAGTAAGCAAATGAGTGAAACAGGCAATTGGGTGGATTAACATTTGCAAAAGAAACAGAAGAGGAGTCAATTCAAGGATAATCCCTCCACAGTATGTTGAATGGCTATGAGGTCATATATTTAGATTAAGAACTCAAGAAGAGTTATCATGCTTAGAAAAACTACTGTGAGGATATTTGAAAAATATATTGGCATAACTCCACGAAATGTTTTAAACACTCTCTCCCTGAAGAGACTAAAATTAGAACATTATGAATTCTAACCATTAGAAAAGACTACTGGCCCAAAGGGATATGTAGGAAGAAGGCAAAACCTTACCCCTGAAATAGAGTTGAGCCTCGAACAATGTATGGGTAAGGGGTGCCATCCTACCACTCTGAGCATTTCTCTTTTTAGCAAATAAAATAACAAACTATAAATCAATGTACCAATCTAGCAAAGACAATGGTAACCTCTCATCTAAGTTCATTAAGATCTCAGGAAGTGGTGAAGAACACATGGAGATGTGCTGGAGGCCAGGGTGTGTTGACATATATCTGAGGAATGGAAAAACTGCATACACTGGGAACTACACATATGAATTTATTTTAATGTGAAGAATAAGTTATTTCAATTAAAATGTAAAAGTAGATCTCATATGACCTCAGGTAAAATTTCTCAGTTTTATATCTCTGAAATCTTCCCGAAGTACCTACATGGTGCTCTGACTCACCTGGATGAGGTCTCTGAGTAGAACGTCTCCACATGGAAGTCTGAATTCTTCCTTGGATAATCGATGATGGAGCCAGAAGCTGTGTTCCTAGACCGGTTAGCAGGAAGGGATAAAGTGTTGGTCTTCAAAGCAGATATGGGAGTTCAAGGGCAACAATCTTGTGCATGACACCTCAAAGTTGTGGAAGCTGAAGGACATGAACAGAGGTGATTTCTACAACTCTCCGTATCTGCTCACTATGCATATAAACCTTTTGCAGTAACACCAACATCTTGCACATGATTTCCCTGAGGGCATTTCTCTGGACAGAAAGGAAATTTTTCTTAATGATTGTGTGATCCCAAGAGATGAGATGAGAAATGAAGTGAATCCGGGCTTTATTACTCCTCCATGAACTCTCTGACCTCCAGAGGTCTAACCTCCTATCCGTCTCACACATCCTTGAGTTCAAGCTTTCTCAGTTGTCCAAGATTGAGGAATCTGTCTTGAGTAAAACACTTGGAGCTTCAAAACATTATAAGTGGTCCCCACAGACCCTGACCTTACCAAAAAATTTCCATTCCCTTCTTCAACAAAGCAGAGAAGTTACTTCTTTCATCTAAACCCTTTGGCACTCTGCTCCTTGGTTTTATGGTAATTTTGCCAAAACAATTTGATAATATATTACAAGTTCAAAACATTCATTAGTTTCCTTGTTATAGAATATTTGGTAATTACACTAGATGTATTTAGATCATTTAACCCTATAATATGACAACGCATTTTAATTATGTTAATCTCTTGCTTCATTTAGAGGTGAAGAAGAATGCATAAATCAATTCAATTACCTAATATTTATACATAGATTAAAGTTTTTTTAAAAGAGTAAAATGCAGTAAATAGAAGAAATTTTATTTCCATAATATGACCAAAGTTGGAAATTTCTGATGCTGTGGATTTATGCCATCTTCAAGGACATGTCTTGAACTCCAGAAAAATTAGACATTTTACTACTGCCAACCTTAAGATCCTTCTGAGAAGCCCCTTACGTCTTTATTCCTGAGACTGTAGATGAAGGTGTTGAGCATGGGTGTGACCACTGTGAACATCACTGTGGCTATGGCATTTGAGTGTGAGCTGTGAGTACCAGCAGTGCTAAGTTACAATCCTAGATTTTACAATAAAATAAGGAGATGACTGTGAGGTGAGTCGCACAGGTGTAAAATGCTTTATACTTCCCCAGAGCTGATGAGATTCCTCATATGGTGGAAATGATCTTAGAGTAAGAGCAAAACATACCAGAAAGAGAACCAAAATGCAGCAGCCACACTCCAAAATGCATTAAGGAATTTGTCAGAACAGGCAAGTTGTATCAACTGATTGATTTCATGGAAAAAGTGGGGGATTTCCAGGTCTGTACAGAAGGACAACCTCAACACCATCAAGCTGTTTAACAAAGAATTCCGGGCATTCATGACCCAGGATGTCAAGAGAAGTAATCCACAGAGTCGGGGGTTCATGATGACCATGTAGTGCAGGGGATGACAGATGACCACCAAGCAGTCATAGACCATCACACTCAAGAGAAAGTTGTCCATCCCTAAAAAGAGCATGAAAAAGTGCAGCTGACTGATGCAAACTTCATAGGTGATGACTTTTTTCTGTGACTGTATATTGACAACTATCTTAGGGATGGTGGTGGTGGTAAAACAGATGTCAACAAAGAACAGGTTGGAGAGGAAGAAGTATGTGGGCATGTGGAGGTGGGGGTCAGAGATGATGGCCAGGATGATGAGCACAGACAGTGATCAGGTACAAGGCAAGGAAAAGACCAAATACGAAGAACTGAAGTTCTGGATCCTCTGATAATCCAAGAAGAAGAAGAAGATATTCTGTAATGTGTGTATCATTGTCTGGTACCATGTGGCTGCTTCATCTGTCCTAAACCAATTAGTCCATTTCTAGCAATCATCTGAAAGAATCCACTGAGAGCTCCCTTTATGTCCTTGTTCCTGAGGCTGTAGATAGAGCTCTGCATGGGTGTCGCCACTGTGTACATCACAGAGGCTATTGCACTTGAGTGTGAAGCCTGGGCACCTGCAGAGCTAAGATCCACTCCTATTCCTGTACAATAAAGACACCACTGAGTGATGAGATGCACAGGTGGAAAATGCGTTATACTTCCCCTGTTCTAATGAGATTCCACAAAAGGAAGAAACAATCTTATCTTATAGTAAGAGTAAAAGATACTAACAAGTGGACCACCACCGAGTAACCCAGCTCCAAACTATATCACCATGTTATTAAGAAAATTGTCAGAACACATAAGTAGGAGGCTGTGATTGAGTTCACAGTAAAAATGTGGGATTTCCGCATCTATACAAAAGTACAACCTCAACATATTTAAACATGGTAACTAGGAATTCAGGGCATTTATGGTCCAGAACTCCTGGACCAGGAGTCCATAGAACAGGGGTTACATGATGACCACGCAGTTCACGGGGTGGCAGATGGCCAAAAAGTGATCACAGGCCATCACAGTCAAGATAGAGTCATCCATCCCTATAAAAAGTAGGACAAAATAAAAGTATGTGAGTCATCCAGCTCTCTGTCTGGATGTTTATTAACATCTTAGGGACAGTGAATAAAACAGATGTGGTATATTAAGAAGCCAAGTAAATAAATGAATTAAGCACAACATAAATATGTGTGAGTTTACAGAATCGAATTAGTCTCTTTTTAAGAAAGGTATAGGGAATTCTTCAAAACAAAACCAATTAATCTATGTCTACAAAGGA
>RJWH01007910.1:0-35494 GCA_004363575.1 Solenodon paradoxus | reverse complement strand
ACCCAGCCCACGCTCCTGGGCGCCCCCCTAGCACCCCACCCTCAGGCCGCCTCTGCGACTGTCAGCTTGTCTTTGCAGTCGTCAAAAGTCCGCGCGCCCAAGTCGAGCGGATCGGTGGCCGGGGCTCCGGGGCGCACCGCGGGGAGCCGGCGCGAACCCGGCGAGCCGGCGCGGGCAAGGGACTGGCGGATGGGTTACCTGGAGCGGGCGGGCGCGTCTGCCGAGCACCAGAGCAGGCGCTGCAGCAACAGCAGCAGCAGCAGGCAGACCAGCAGGACTAGGAGTGCGCCCCCCGGCCGCATCCTGAGCCACAGTCGCGGTCGCGGCCGCGTCTGCCCAGGCGAAACGCTGCCCAGGCGGCCCCGACTCGCGGCTCCTGCCGCCGCCGCCGCGACCGCAGCCACGCACACCTCCAGTGTTTAAAGGCGGCGGGGAGGGGCGCCGGCAGCGCGTGGCGCGGACCGCACGCTCCGGCGTCCCGATCCACCCGCCAGTCTTGGGAGGCAAAGGAAGAAGCCGCGTCCCGGCTCTCCGCTTCTCCCGCCCAGCTCTGGACCGCGGAGCCGGGCTCTTGGATTGCAGTGACGATTCGCGGAGCTCGCCTCCTCTCCTCCCGGAGGCGCTCCGAACTGCTGCGGGCTCTGGTCGCCGCCGCCGCCGCCGCCAACACCGCCGCCGCGCGGGGTCACCTGAAGGTTGGGGCGCAGGAGCTCCACTCCGCGCTGATTGGGCTCCAACTTTCCTGCGCCCTCACCTTCTCCCAAGTACCCGCGTGCTCTCCTCGGAAGCCCACGCAGCCCACCCAAGCGCACCGCGGTCTGCGTGCCTGAGGTTGACAACGTGCGCTTGGAGGGGAGGGAGAGCAGAGAAGAAAGGGCCCACTTCTGAAACTTTGTAAACTGTGCGCTCCTCTGCTGCATCGTCCTACGCCTAAGGGCCGCAAAGAACTCGGTAGTTGGTGAATGGATCATGGTCCCAAAGAGAAGCACGTAACCTCCCTTTGTTTACAGGCAAACTCAAAGGGACAGTGTATCTACTTCTAGGGACTACACAACCTTTGAACTACCTTCAGCCCCTGCCTATTTTCCTGAATAGTTTGTTTGCAACACCTGTGTGAACATTACAGGCACCAAAAACAAAAACAAACCGAAAAAGCAAAACAAAAACAAAACAAACATTAAAAAACAAACAAACAACAACAACAAAGAACAGCGGGAAGCAAGAAAACTCAAGGTGGAAGATGGATGGACCCTGGTCCTCAGGAAAGGAGGCATGGTGAAAATAGGGCCAAGAAATAAATAAATGACAAACCAGTCGGGAATGACAGACCCCTGATTTAAATCATATTGGTTGAGATCATATTAGCATCTCATTTATCATCGTATCTCATTGCAAGACAGACATCCCATGACAATGTCAGAAAGTCTGACTCCCCAACTGCTTATTTGGGAGTGTCCCTCTCTTCCAGCACTAAGCTAACCTGTCCTGAGATGGCCCATCCACTGCCTCACCCTCACTGTGTCACCTCCTCCCTACGTTTTACCCTTAACTCTGGACCCTTGAGAAAAATCAGTAAACCATAAACACCATAATAGTTACATCGGGAGCTCACTACACTCTTCAGTCTACTGTTGTATGAATTTGCGATTTTTCCCAAAGCAGCCCTTGGGAACGCTACCATCTTAGCAGTACCCTAAAAAAGTTGAAAAGACTTTGAGCAGTGCACTTTCACAAGTACAAAAATATTTCTATGTCAATTGGAATCTTAACTGGAAAGACCAGTGTGAGAGCTTTGGAGGAGTTAGTAAGTCAGACAGTTCAATAAAGCTGTCGCCAGTGATTTTGTCACTGAAAAAACAAAACAAAACAAAACATATATCCAGAAGAGAAATAACGTTTTGCTAATTTTGCATTTACCCTGAAAGTATTTGTTTGAAAGCAAACAAGAATTTTGCACAGCGTAGTTGATCAATAAGTGTTCCGTCAATGAACAAAATACCTCGGAACTAATGCTATTCTTAAGGTTAAAAAGGAACAAAAATATGAAAATTAATGTGACTGGAGTATTATCTTCTTCCAAAGTCCACAATTGCTGTTAAAATATGAAGGATCAATGAAGAAAATGGTTGCTATTTTTATAAGACTGATGTTTAGGTATTCAGATGCCTAAATGAGTATGGAATAATAAAGAATCGCTATATCTGTAGTGCTGAAATAATGAAGCAATCCCGGTCTATGAGCTTGCATCCTGTTAGATAAGTAAGATCTGACACAATGATCTTGAAAAAGAAAAAGTTGTCTGGATTTGGAAGAGTCCGAATGTTATTTCTCTTAGAAGCAGAAGAATTGCATAGACAAGTCATACAGAAGACAGTTCACAAAAAAAGAAAAGGGAATTATTGTATCAGCCAGGAAGCTGCAATTTTACCTAATTTACGAAAGTTTAATATTTCAGCACAGCTGGGCTCAAGGCAACAGCAGAAGAGTCAGCCTTGCACTTGGCTCCCCGAACACCCTTGCAGCAAATGAAGTTACTTTTTATCAAGCCAATGGCTTTCAGCAGGGGACTCACAAAAGCCCGTTTTAATTGGAAAACCAAGTGTAAATTTGCAATGGGAATTCTGAACCCAGTGTTAAAATTTGACAGTAGGGAACTTTACTACAGCTTTGTAATTGAAGACTTGGATTGGTAAAATATGAACTATCTTGCTGATCCCTGAAAGATTACAAAGAGCCTAATAAAAACAGGATTCCTTAAATACTGGAACAGTGTGCATTTGGAGCTTAACATGAGCAGACCTAACCAGCAACCCCCAAGATCTATGCTATGGAGTGATTTGAGATACTGCTGAATCCCAGAATGGAAACGAACTCAGGCTGATAGGCTAATGTATGGGTCTGCCCAGGATTTGTCTCTCATTTTATCTTTGTTAGTCTTTATTCATCATCACAAATGGCTTCACTTTCATACAATAACTTTTAAAAAAAATTACTGGACTGTTTTGGTATATAAAAAATGTCCACGTAATTGAAAATTTTCCTGATAGAGTTTCTCAATTTTTTTTGTGTAAGATTTAAAACATCTCCATATGCCCAGATTTGGGGGTTCATGAAGAATCTCAAGTATGTGTTGACTCTGTTCACTGAGATACGTGAATGGGAACTCTCAATGGCGAGAATGGAAGAACTATAAAAAAACACAGAAAACGGATGCACTGAAGAATCTTTCCTTCATTTTTATCTCTCTGTATAGAAAGGATGGCTTCTGCTGTCTCAGACTAATTGATTGGTTTTAGTAATATTAAAGATTTGTGAGAACTGCAGGACAATGACACATTCATAAATATTAGACTATTCATTGGGGGAGGAAATTCATAAGGAGAGTTTACCCAAGGCTACACATTTCCAGTAAATCATAGGATAGAAATAAAAGTAGAAATAACTTGAAGAAGTCAACAACCTTGTATGAGAGTATATTTTATTTTAGATTTTTCCCATTGCTAATTAAACTGAGGCAATTCTTATATAGATTTAACTTTAAAGATAGAATACTAGGATGATATATAAATTCCATATAGTCATATAAATATATATTAGAAATTCAGTTTGCCATATAACTGAAATAACAGAACAAAAAAAAATACCCAAAAGTTGTTATTCACATGATGAATTGATTTTTAATATATAAAACATTTACATTTCTAAAATTCCTCTCCCTGAAATTCACTTAAAAGATCATAAAGGGTCACAAAAGAGAAGTGGAAACTATTTCTTCTGAAACTATTAAGTGACCGCAATCCCATTGTACAAATTCCCAAGTATGCCTGCTAAAGATGAACAATGGACAAGAATGCCAAGTTCAAAACTCCTCTTCCCTATTTATGATCTTAGATTTAAGGGGCCGGGGGAGGGTGGGGGTCGAGTAGAAAAGGTTTTGAAGATAATATTTTAGAAGAGCAAAGGCTAGATTACTAGTAACACAAATGAGCAATACTCAGTATGAATGGCTACCACTCACAGGACTGCAGGGTTGGTGAGCATTATTTCTATTTTCAGTGAGTACAGCTTTCTGGTCAGAGGAATGATGTCCCACACATAAGGCTAATCTGGAGAAGCAATGCTACACAAAGGATGTTGTAGCTACTGATTAAAGTCAATTTACCAAAGAAAAACGAACACCTATCTTATATAGTCAGTAATTCAAAGACCATTAAGCCTCTAATTTTTTTTTTTTTTAATGAAGTAGTCTCTCTGAGTATCCTGCCTAATTCAAGAGGTTCAAATAGAACTCCAGTTATTTCAGTAGACTTGGGGGTGGGATTGAGTGCAGAGATCATATACCCAAATCTGCTCTATCTCTCCATTCAACTTCTTCCCCGCTTCCTTCCACACAACCTAAACTGTATGTAGGTAAATGACAAAACAAAGAACATCTAATAGCCAGACCTAATACAAAATTCAGCAACTAGGCAAAACACAAGCAAAGAAATGAACAACAACAAAAAAGATTGTTGGGGCATGCCCTGGTGACCTAGTGGTCTAGTACTCTTCGGGGGCAATCTCACATATATCCCAAGGTCTCAGGTTCAAGTACCAGGACCAGGGGGGAAAATCAATGTAAACAACTAATTAAAATAAATAATAAATAAATAAATACAATGCTTTTTCTGCCTCACTATTCCTGTCTGTCTGTCTCCATTCCTGTCTGTACCTTTCCTTTAAAAGAAAAGAAAAAAGACTATTAAAGATTTTCATTCACAAGTAAAAGACAAAAACAGGCGCAATTTGTTTTAAAAGATGAGTAAGCAGGAAAAAAATTGCAAAAGTTCTGCAAAATAAAACCTAAAAAGAAAGGAATATAATCAGTAAAAAAGAAAGTGAAGAATATTTGTTGAGGTGAGATTCACTCCAGGAAACAGCAGAAAGTTTAAGCACCAATTACTTTATATTACCCTGGAAATTAAATATAATATGAAGAGTATAATGGAAAACCTCAAAGATATAAGAAATGAAGAGATAGCAAGGCAATAGAATGAAAAGTGAGCAAGAACAGTAAAATACAAAACAAAAAAGTCATTGCAGCACTTAGAAATATCTTAGAAGCCTGAAGAGCAGTATTTAGATGGCAGAAATCTGAGTCCCTCTCATAGATATTGGACTGATGAAAATTATAGAAGGGGACACGGAAAATACATTAATTAGGAAAACAGTTCTACATAGCAAAGACTAATATTGGATGTGTATTGTATAAGTATAGGTTTCTACTTTTAAGAGCACAAGTGATATTTTTTTAAAAATTAAGGATATAGTAGAAGAAAACTTTCCTGAAATAAAGAAATGTAAGAATTTTTAGATGTTTTGTGTTCTCATTGTTTGAACACATTATATGAACTCACAGTGATCCATAGAAATTTAACATCTAGCTTTACGATTTATCCTCTTGCAGAGGTTGTTCAAACACAAAGGAAAGAGTTCTAAAAACACCCAGACAGAAGAAAAAGATAAAAAATTGATCTTGCTTTTGACTTCAATTTAGCAACATTAGACTCAAAAAGAACATATTTACAGAGTTTGGGGGCAGAAGAGAGGTGGCTCCAAATTCTATACCGAGCTAAGATAGTTTTCATTAATAAAAGCAAATATTTTACACATGAAATTTTCAAATATTTAAGAACAAAGAACATATAATACTTTTGCATGCATCCTGGAGAAAAATATTTAGCCATAAAATATGAATCAAAATAAAGAATTCACAATGAAGAAGCTGATCATAAAGAACTCAGATCTTTAAAAAACAGAATTAAGTCTAAATAATAGAATTCCACAAAGTGTTATATTTAATTTTAAAATCACTACTTAATTATGAAATAATAAGCTAACACTGTAAATCTGGGAAGAAAATTTTCAGTTCATGGTAAATAGTGAAAAATATGAATAAAGAGAATGAAGCATGTAGTGAAAGTATATGACTTTCTTCTTTCAGAGTGAATATATAACATTAAGTCATTAAAAGACTGGTTAAAGTTAGTTTAAAAGTATTCAAGAGGTCAGTAGGACAGTGATTACCATTGTACATTATTAAGCAAATGTACTTTTTATATATTAAGATATCTACAATATTATTTAATGTGATAGATATATTAATTAACCCAATTGTGGGAATCTTTTTACAATGTATAATATAGCAAAGTATGACAATGTATACTTTAAAAATCAACCAATTTAATATAAAATAGAAAAGAAGGGGTGGGAAAATAAGTCAAAATAATTAAGATAGTATAAATAAAATTTTAAATAAATCTTTTATCACAATGAAAATAGGCTAAACTTACCAGTTAAAGACAGAAACTTATAGGCCAGATAAAATTAAGCGAAATGACACAGAAAAAATTAAAATAAGAATATGTAAAATGAAAGAAGAAATACCAAATGAAAACTAGAATGATAGCAGACAAAACAGACATGGAGGTGGAAAGTATCATTAGATAAAATAAGAAATAAAGAGAAAGGTTAATTTCATAATAACAAAAGATATAACTCACCAGGTAGAGATAAAAATTCTGAACCCATATGGAACAAACAACATAACCTTAAATTATGCAAAGCAATTTGATAGATAATACAACTTTCTCTAAAAGAAACAAAGAAATGTAACAACACAATTTGAAGAAACATGCTTCTGAAACTAACCTGGAACACCTCTGAAATCTGACCAAATTCTGATGTGCAAAGAAGGCACCAACAATTGCTGCAAAATGGATTGTATTCTCTGATCACACAGCAGAAAAATTGGAAACTCATAATGGAAAGATTAATAAAATGTCCCTGCATTTAATTTCAAACACTTGTAAATAATTCATAGGTCAAAGAGATCATCTCAATTAAACTTATAAAATATTTAGACAAAGCCAAATATGCAGAATATAGTGAAATGAAACAAATAAATAAACCTCAGCAAAAACTCTCAGGATACAAGATGATGACTGTCAGGGAGGTTGAAGGCAGGAAGGATGGAAAGAGAGAGAAATGTGGTTGTAAAAGACACTGGAACTTTGGTGGAGGGTGTAGTGTGAAATATAGATAGAGATAAATGTCAATATTCAAAAATGAATATAAAATTAAAAAAAAATAATTAAAAGACAATATATCAAATTGTGAATGTGTTCCAATAAATCTTGAATAGTACCAAATCCTATATATATTCTTTTTTTCCAACATATGCCTACTTATGATAAAGTTTAAATTATAAATTAAGAACAGCAATTAACAACGAACTAAAATAGAATAATTATAACAACATACTGTAATAAAAATGATGCAAAGTTCTTCCTCCACCCCCCGCCCCCTTTATATAATATTTTCAGACTGAGTTGGCCACACATAACCATGAATAAAGGGAAGTGGGGCTATAGTATATTAATTTTTTAAAATTAAACATCAATGAATTAAGCATTCAACTGGGAAAAAACAGCAAAGTAAACCCAATGCAAGAAATAGCATTGGAAGCTAAGAAAGCAGGGAGAAACTATTATCCAAATAATTATCTTAGCCCAGGTCCTCCCCCTCAATCTCCAAAAACAGAGCTGAAACACAGGGTTTTTGCAGGTAATTTTAGAAATAAATCCCTAGGAGCAGTGAATACACACATGATGGAATGGACACTCAAGGATGTTGGGTTTCATCTTGTCAGGGATTCTCTGAGGAACCTCACAGAACGTACATGAGTGTTATCTGTCTTAAGGAAGGCTGATCCTACTCCATCAGCAACTGTTACACACTGCATTTTCAGTTTGCATGGGAATGAGTGATAGGTGTCCTACAGAGCTACCATAAACTCATCAAATTCAACTCACATTAAAGTGGTTCCTTATTCATGAATCCACCCCCCCCACCCCCCACCTTCAGTTGTATATTCTGCTGGAGCACCTTTAAGATTCACATCCAAATGTCTCCCTTGGCTTCTGTAGATAAATACAGCATGGTTTGGTGTTTATACTCTTTCCTCTAGGAATACAATTTCTATTTCTAGTTTAAGCCATGCTGTGACCTGACCCCAGTTATTAGTCTGGAGGCAGTGAGGGAGGCGGCGACAGGCCCTAAGGAGGAAAGACATCCTAAGAGGTGTCTGCCTCACTTGAGTTCTTTAACCTGTATCTAGGAAAGGTAAAATTGCTCTATCTCTCAGGAGCAGGGATGCTTCTTTTACCAACCCATGAGATTTAGGGGAACCTGGAGGCTTACAACTCTCAGGCACATGAACTTTTGACAGGTCTCAAAATCCTATTCCTTTTTATCATTACTTTGGCATTTTCATAGGGAAACTGTCAAGACTATAGTTTCAATCCTCTTTGTATCTCTGCCACCCATAAAATACAAACCTGGCCCAAATGTTCTGGAGGCACAAGTGATGATTCCTCCTTTAATGCAATGCTGCCATAAAAGTCCATCTTTCAAAGCCTGCTTTGAGTTGATAGCTAAATAAGTCTGCTATTTTTTTTTTTAATTTAGAGCTTCTGAAGTATCAACAGAAACTAGCCAATCTGTGATACTTTTGATTACCATTGCTACATACTTTTCAAAGCTCTTATTTATCTCTCAATTGCATGCCTCGTCTTCACCAACACCTCACTCCAATGCACTTCAGTGATAGGTTCAGTAATTTTGATGTCACGGTTCTCACGCCGCTACCCAACACCAGCAATCAGTCCTTATTGTTGTCTGATTCAAGTTCATGATACAATAAATCTCAGGAAAAAAGTGCAAAGAGATACAGGAGAACTTAGAAAGGCAAGTAAAGGAGATACAATGGAAATCAGAGAGCAAGTCAGTAAACTCAGAGATAAAATTAACAAGTAGAAGGCATAAATTAAAGCTGTGAGTAAGAAACTAACAGATTCAGGATGTGAAGAATGCAATAAATTGTATCAAATGTGCTATAGAAAACTATGGAAGCAGAATAGGCCAAGCAGATAAATTAATGTGTCTTGAAAATATAAACCTAGAAATAATCTAGGTGACAGAGTGATAAAATGTTTTTAAAATTAATATTATAAGAGCTTTCTGACTAATTGGGAAAGGCAACATAAAAATATCAGGTATACTAGAAGATTAGGAAAGAAAGAGAAGGGCTTATTCAAAAAAATAATAACAGTCTACACCCTGATGGAGTAACAGGTACACTGTCTCCAGTTGAACACAGTTCATATACATCTGAAGGACCCAGGTTCATATCTCAGGTTAGGGAGAACAACCAAGATGAACAACTAAATAAAAATAAATAAAACCCTTCTTCCTCTTCTCTCTTCTTGCCTGCTTGCCTGCTCACCATTATTTCTGCCTACATCTTTCCTTTAAAAAGATAATAGCTGAAAATGAATTAAACCTAGGAAAGGAATTGAATAGCTCTCCCTGAAGGTAAGAGAACACCTGATTACAAAGAGACATACACTATGACACACAGAGAAGCTATCAAGACAAAGTGATATTAATAGAAAAGGTTAGGGGAGAAAATAGTAAACTGGTAATTTATAAAGGTACTCCCATCAAGCTATCATCAGCATTCTCAGCAGAAAACCTGCAGACCAGGAGACAGTAGAATGACATATTGAAAATACCCAGAGCTAAAAATTGCAAGCCAAGAATACTATATCCTGTAAAACTCCTATCAGATTGAGAGAAATACTTTCCCAGATAAACAAAAGCTGATGGAGTTTTCTACCATTAGACCTCTCACAAGATATGTAGAAAATGTTCTCTCCAAATGAAAAATAATCATAAAGTTCACAAAAATTAAGCAAGGTAATAAATTGACAGACAAAAGTCAGAAAACAAAATAGCAGTGGCAAGTGTCACTCAAACGTCAATAATCAAACTAAATATAAATGGACTGAAATCTCTAATCAAAATGAGTAGACAGATAGATGGATTAAAAAAGCAAAATCCAACTATATGCTGCTTAGAAGAGACTCACTGAAGCTACGGAGACAACACTTGAAGAGACGAAAAATGGTACTCCAAGCCAATGGAAAATTCTAAAGAGCAAGAAACCTCTATACTTGTATCAGATAAAATAGACTTCATAGTCAAAAATAAGATAAAAATAGATAAAAACATTATATGATGATAAAATAATCAGTACAACAGTTTTAATCTATATGCACCCAAGGTGGGAGAATCCAAATAGATAAAACAAATATTAACATACCTAAAGGGAGATATTGACAGCAGTTCAGCAACAGTAGGCATCTTTAACACTCTCCTCACAGCAATGGAGAGCTCATTCAGACAGAAAATCAAGAAAGAGACAATGGGCTTAAAAATGACAAATGACAAATGTAATAGGTATTTATTTTCTACCTCAAAATCAGCAGAATACATATTTCTTTCAACTACTCAGGTAACATTCTTAAGGATAGACCATATAAGGAGACATAGAACAAGTCTCAATAAAATAAAGTAGATTGAGATCCTATCATGAATATTTTTGGATCATAATATAATAAAACTAAAAATCAATCGAAAGAAAAAAAAAGTAAAACCACAAATTTATGGAGAATAAACAACATGCCACTGCACAACTATTGGATCAATGAGGAAATCAAAGGTGAAACAAAAGTACCTGAAGACAAATGAAAAAGACACAATTTATCAAAACCTGTGGGATGTAGTTAAAGCAGTACTCAGAGGGAATTTTATTGCAATATAGCTTACACCTAAGGCAATGAGAAAAAAGGAAAAATCAAAACCAAAAGTCAGTAGAAGGAAGAAAATCATAGATACTAGAGTAGAAATAAATGAAACAGAAATGAAAAAGAAAATTCAAAGGATCAATGAAACCAAGAGCTGGGTATTCAATACGATTAACAACAAAATAGACTAACATTTATCCAAACTCAAAAGGAGAGAAAAAACACAAATAAAATCAGAAGAAACAAGGAGAAGTTATAACAGATATTACAAAAATACAAAGCATCATGAGAGAGTATTGTGAATAGCTACATGGAAACAAATGGAATAATCTAGAAGAAATTGTCAAATTCTTAGAAATGCAACATTCTAAGATTAAATCAGAAAGAAACAGAAAATCTGAACAGACTGATGACAAGTATAGAAATTGAAATAGTAATCAAAAGCCTCTCAAAAATCAAAAGCCTAGATGGCTTCACTAGTGAATTCTCCTGAACTTTCAAAGAATTAATCCAATTTTTCTCAAACTCCTCCAAAACAATGGAAAGGAAGAGAAAACTTCCAAATACATTTTATGAAGTCAATATTACTCTGATTCCAAAACCGGAGAAGGTGATTACAAAAACAAAAGGAAAGAAGAGAGGGAAGGAGAGAAATGAGAAAACTATAGACTAATCTCTCTTATAAACAGATGTAAAACCCTCAACACATTACTAGCAAACCAAATTCAATGACACATCAAAATTATCTGCACCATGATCAAGCTGGATTTATTTCAGTGATGAAAATATGGTTCAAAAAACACAAATCAATAAATGTGATACAACACACCAACCAATCCAGGATAAAATCATACAATCATTTCAGAAGATGCTAAAAAGACACTTGACATGATTCAAAAACTTTTGTTATAAGCTCTCAAAATGGGTATAGATTAAACACATCTCAACTTAATAAAGGCCATAGATGACAAATCCACAGCAAACATCATAGTCAACAATGAAAAGCTAAAGTTTTTAGTCTAATATTAGGAACAGTGCAATTACACAAGAAGAGGATATTAATAGTATCCAAACTGGAAAGGAAGAAGAAAACAATCACTACTTGCAAATTACCTGATAATGTATAGAAATAATTCCAATGACACTAGTAAAAGTTCTTAGAAATAATAAAAGAATACAATAAAGTGTCAGGCTAAAAAATTAACTTACAAAAATCTGTTACATTTCTATATGTAAACAACTAACAGAAAGAAAAATCAGGAAGATAGGATTATTTATAATTGCATTCAAAAGAATGAAATACCTTGAACTAAAGATAACTAACCAAAGAAGTGAAGCCTTGTACAATGAAACTGTAAGACAACTGAAGAAATAAAAGAATACACAAAAAAATGGAAAGACATTTTGTGTTCATGGATTGGGTGCATTAACATAGCTAAAATGACTACATCACTATATAGTCTGACTATATATTCAGTATAATCCTTATCAAAATTCTAATAGTATTCTTCACAGAAACAGAACCAAAAATCATGAAACTAATTTGGAAACACAAAAAATCCTAAATAGCAAAAACAACCTTGAGAAAAAAAGAAAAATTAAAGTATTATGCTTCCTGACTTCAAACTATACTATAATGCAATAGTAATTAAATCAGCATATTGTTAGAGCAGACATAGAGATAAATGGGACAAAATTATGTCCACGTGTAAGTGGACAACTAATTTACAACAAAGGAGCCAAGAACATACAATGGAGCATGGAAAGTCTTTTCAATAAAGGGTATTAAGAAAATTGAACAGCTACTTGTAAAAGAGTGAAATCAGACCACTATCTAACACCATATCCAAACATTAATTCAAAATGAGTTAAAAACTTGGATTGGATGTAAGACCCAAAACTATAAAATGCATAGAAGAAAACATGGATAATAGAGTCCTTGACATCTGTCTTAAAGATGTCTTCAGAGAATTGACTCCAACAACAAGGGATATAAAAGCAAAAATAAACAAATGGGACTATATCGAACTAGAATGCTCTGCACAGAGAAACAGTCATCAAAAAAGAAAAGACATTCTACTGAATGGAAGAATATATTGTCATATCTTACATCTTACACAAGGTTAATATCCAAAAAAAATGTATTAAAAACTCATAAAAATAAAAAACAACACAATTAAAAATGGGCAGTGGATGTAAATAGACACATATCCAAAGAAGACATCCAGGGCACATAAAAAGATGCCCATTATCTCTTATTATTAGGAAAATGCAAATCAAAATAACAAGGAGATATCACATGACACATGTGAAAATATTAATCAGCCAAAATACAAGAAACAACAAGTGTTTAGGAAAAGATGTGTAGAGAAGCGAACCCATACATTGCTGGTGAACATGTAAATTGGTGCAGCCATTATGGAAAGCAGTATGAAGATTCCACAAAAAATAACAAATGAAATTCTATATGATCCATCTAGCATACTTCTGAGTATTTACCAAAAAAACAACAAAAAAAACAAAACAAAAAAACTCCACAAGAACACTAATTGGAAGAGATATGCATTCATCCTTGTTTATTGCAGTATTATTTATAGTAGCCAAGAGCTCAAAAAAACTTAAATATCCTTTGACGGATAAGTAGATTATGAAGATGGGGCATATATACACAATGAAATACTACTCAGTTATATTTTTAAAAAGTGAAATCTTGCCATTTGCAATATTGGTAGGTCCTAGAATATTATACTTAGTGAAATAAGTCATATGGAAAAACATAAACATTGTATGATTTCACTCATGTGGTTTATAGGAAAACCAAAAAAGTGAATGAACAAAATAAAACAATACTAAGCTTTTAGTCTAGAATCAAACTAGGGGTTACCATGAAGGGAGAGGACCAGGATACAGGGCAAATTGGGTAAAGGGAGTTAATTATATGATAAAGGGTACAATTGTGCTCTTAGTGTTGAACAAGTGAAGAAAATCAGATGGTGATTTATACTAAATGTACACCTGAAGTGTATATAATGTTACAATGCAATTCAACTAGTAAAAAATATTATTTTTTAAAGGAAAGGTGCAAGCAGGAATGAAGGTGAGTAGGCAAGCAGGCAGGAAGAGCGAGGAGGAAGAAGTATTTCATTTATTTGTTCACCTTAGCTGTCCCACTTCCCCTGAACCTCCTAGGACATGAACCCCTGACCTTGAGATGCACATAGACCGTGTCCAGCTAGAAGCAGCTGACCCAACTGTCAATCCACTAGGGCATACCAATAAAAATTATTTTAAAAGGAAAAACTCTAGTAGTCACCCTAAATATTCCAAACTGCATTTTACTTGATTAAGTTCTAAAATTAAAATATAGGCAAGAATCAATTATTCATTCATCATTAAATTCTAGAGAAAATTCATTTTAGATTAGGAAGCAAAGAAAAACAGACCCACGAGCATTTGCTCTAATGATTCAAAGATGGTTCAACATGAAACAATCTAATTTTATGTGTCATATTATTGATCTTTGCAGGAAAACCACAATTATCCTAGCAAAGGAAAGAGGCAATTAATAAAATTTAGCAACATTTCCTAAATTTAAAAAAAATTAGCAAAACAATATTTGACAATATCTCACAAAATTATAGAAAAATTAAACATCTCAAATCAAAAGGCAACCGCATGATTATTTAACAAACTATTCCTTTCTATAAAAATGAAATCAGTTCTCAATAAATATTGGTTGATGAAGTATATTCACAGTCCTACAAATGTTCTTGATGTGCTGTTTGACTTCATGACATGCTAAAAATAAGTTTCAAAATCTTAAGCCTAAATGGAGCCATGTAAAAATACTCAACTCATCCACAGGTTAAAAAACAGTTTAATTGTATATTATCAATTGTTCTATTCTTATATTTAGCACTCAAAAGTAGGATTGATTTTATCAATCCCCCTAAAATTAGGGAAGACAAAATTAGAAAATAAGACTGGATTTTACAGTCAGTAGTAATTAGCTAGTCATTCATATGACCAATTTGATTCTCACCTAAATTCATTTAGAATTTAGATTTAGTAGGAAATTTCTAATTCTTACTGTTATAAATGATTCAACTCTTGTTTTCATTGGCAATTCAGAATCCTTAACAGCATCTTTCTCTCAGACATGTCTCTAGAATAATTGAGGGAAAGTATTTAGAAATATTTTGGGATTAGGCTAAAACCTTAGATAATTTTCTCCCTGCTTTCTTTCTTGCACTCTTCCCAACTTAGATGAAGGGAATGCATGTGTGAAACATGAGGTCAAAATGATTTTGCCTCAGTGCCTTTGCACTGCTATAAAGTTCTCTGTGCTAGAAAAACTCTTACTCCAGAAATATCCGCGACTTACTCTGTCTTCTTTTAATCTGAGCAAATATTTTTCTAATGAATAAGAACTGCCCCCAAACGACCAGAACTTCTTACTTCCTTCCCTGCTCTATTTTCCACAGCACTTACACCAAATGCATTATGTCTTCTTTTGTATATGTCAGTCTCTTCTGATTATAATAGAAACTTTGTAAAGGCACAGACTTTGTCTATTTTACCCTGTTGCTGCATTTCCAGTGCCTAGAGCACATGGGAGGTAGAAAATAAATACTTGGTATATAAATAATTTCATGTAAATTTTAGATATTTATGATATACCACAAACATTTTTCTGTATCTAGCCTAAGCATTGCTGAAAATTTCAATGACCTTTAGAAGAGTTAGACATGGTAACAACAGTAATACAAGCTTAAATATAAGAGGTTTTAGTCACTAAACAGTGCAGAATAAAGTATAATAAAAGACCAAAAACACCTGTACTGACTTCAGAATAAAAATTCTAGTAGATGCTCCCTGGTGGAGCAGCAGTTGGGTCAATCACTTCTGAAGGAGCACAGGCCACATATCTCTGGGTTCCAGCCCTGTTAATGGAGGGAACACCCAGTGTGAACAACCAAGAAAAAATAGAGCGCTTCCTCCGCCTGTCTCTCTTGCCTGCTTGCCTTCACTCTTACCTGCAACCTTTCCTTAAAAAAATTACAGCAAGTTGTTTTCCAATGAAAATATGTCTTCCCACTAGAAATGATTCTTTGGAAAAGATGACAGGTGTAAATAGAGAATGAAGAGTGTAATAGATTACTCCCCAATCTTCCTATTCTGATACTGAGTGCACTTTGTTGTAAGAGAAACAGTCTGATGTTTTTATTCAGACAGATCTGGTGTGTATCCTTGTACCCTGTGGGGAAATTGTTTCTAAAGCCAAGGAGGTTTGACTGAATTCTCTTCCAAGCTTGTGGCTGAGCTAACAAAGAGTTACAACCACCTGGTTTGAAAGAATCATTAAAAGTGTGGGACTGGCAGCAGTCATTGTCCAGAGAACAGGTGTGGATGGCAGATCTTGAAGATCACAGGAAGCAATGGCTAATTAAAAATGGCATGTGCCTTCGATCACTACAGCCTGAACCTGCAACAAGGTCAAACCTTACTCCAGCCAGAAGCATCCAATCACCAAATGCCCCACCCTCTCCACCCTATCTGGAAACCCTTTAGAGCTTGCCCTGGTGTATTCCTTTGGAGCAGTGTCTTGGTCATCCACTGTTGCAAGCAGTCCCAAGGACCTGGGTCCTGGGCGTCGTGAGGCTGAGGTGAACAACTGAGATCAACAGCTAAATAAAAAAGAAATAAAGTGCTTCTTTCTCCTTTCTCTCCCTGCCTGCCTGCCTCTCTACTCACCTTCATTCCTACCTGCACCTTTCCTTAAACATAAGTAAATAAACAAACAAATGAGTAAATAAAAGCTTGCCCTGACCCTCCAGGAGAGGCAGTGCTTGATAACTATCAAGCAGGTAATAAGTCTTTCCTTGTTTCAAGAACCTTGGTCTGTGTCTTTTGACTGATGCTCACAAAGGGAGCAGGTCCATTGACTCCAGTAACACCCTGATTCTGTCACTCACTAGGTATATCTAGATGGGATATTTAACCTCTCTGAGTTTCTCCATCTGCAAAGCAGGGCTAAAGCAAACCTAAAAGGGACTGTATTCTTCTTCGGGGATTCTCTGAATGGAGAACACAGTTAGCCAACTAGTGCCCCAGCCCGCAGCTGTCATCCTTCACACCTTGCTCTTCCTCACACTACCCCACATCCACCTGATCAATAAACCATTTCAATTCTACATCACGAAGACCTCTTAAATCCATTACTTTCTCTCCATCCACACTGCCAAGCTACCATTTCTGTGGCTCATGTCACCACTACCACATTATGTGGATTGTCACAGCAGCCTCTTGGTGGATTTTCTAACTGGCAGTTTCCTCCATCACCACCATTTTCCCTCCATTCCCCAAACAGCAAAAGTGTGAATGTTCTAAAATAAACATGAGAATAAATAGGAAACATATGCCTCTTTTCCTCACTCCCTGATATTCCAACCCCTCTCTCTGTTTTCCTTTTTTTTTTTTTGTCTGTTTTGCAGGAGAATTCTACACTTCATGAATTTGCGTGCGAAGGGGTCACCACCCCCACCCCATTATCAAAGTCTGTACATCCTATCTCCAGACCTTCTGGCAGCTAAGTTATGGGTCTATGTTCTAGACTTGGCCAATCATATGCTTACCTTCAAAGTGACACCAAGCTGTAGAGACAGATGGAAAATTATTTAACATGGTGGGAGTGACATCCTGTGACCAAGGTGATGATGAGTTCATTATGAGGACATGGCAAGATTGTTCTTCTTGCCTGGTCTCTCTTGGTTCATATCCATTTTTCAATCTCTGTGTTCTAATGCTCCTGATATTTAGAGAACTAGTCAATAAACATCCTTCCTACCACCTCCCATGACCACCTGTGAACAGCCGCCATTCTAGCACCGCTCCCCTCCCCAGACTCTTCTGTTCATGGGATACTCCAGCCACTCATCTTCCTGTTGTAGAGTCAGTCTGGTCTCTTCTCTCTTCCTTCTGAACATGTTTTATTTTCTTTGCCTAAAATCCTCATTTGTATACAAGCTTCCTTTTCTCCTATTTCTAAATGATTCTTTTCAATTAGCAGTGAACACAGACAGTGGCAGTGACACAACTATATTCTTACAGCTTTGACAAAGGGACTCTTACTCTAGCTGCCATTAGAAAGTCCTAGGCAGGATTCAGTGTGAGTCATGAGCTCACCTTTCTTCTGAGAGGAATAAGGAACTACGTCTAACGGGGGTCATATGCCTATCTCTGCCACCTGAAAGAAAGGGTTCTTTGAGTGCCTCCCTCTGCTCCTTTGTGGTATACTTTCTCCAGATAAATTGCCACATATCTATCTAATTTAGAAAAAGAATTTTGAATGTTAGTGGGGGATATAAAACAGAGTGAATGGGGGTGGGGACATACGCTTTTCTGGAGAAAACAGTAAGGATGGAGTACTGTAATAAATCCAGAACTAAAGTGGGGTGTTGTGGGATGTATGAAGGCACTAGAAGTTTAGGACTCAGAGAGAAGGTTCTAGAAAGCAGGAAAATAACTGAAGGGAGAAGAAAGGACAAATATCAGATTTTTTGTAAATCTATCTAGGCTTGATAGCAGTCCACCACACAGATGAAAAACCACTCCAGTGCTTTAAGTGACAATACAAAGCAAAGTGAATCTGAGATACAAATTAGAACTCTCGGTATGCCAGTCGCTAAGTCTGTCAGCTAAATCTCCACAAGCCTTGATTTGTTCATTTGTAAGCTAAAAATCAAATCAACATTCTCATGTTATCTCTTTTTAAAATAAAACCTTTTAACAATTTATAGGTACATGTTTTAACTGTTCTTTTTAAATAATTTTATTGAAGAAACATTGCATCGTAACATTACAGAGGTTTGTTTTTCATCATCATAAACCAACATCTGTATCTGCTACATTACGTATACCTCCAGTATTCCAATTTGATGCCATCAGCAAAATAGAGATAATAATACTGATCATATAAGGTTGTTACAAGTATTAAATAAGCTCATATGTTTAGAGCACCTAGAAGAGAGTATGCCATATAGTAAGCTATAGAAATTAAGTAACTATATAAATTAGTTTTGAAAATTGCATTAAATGCATCTATTCCCATTATCTGCAGTTATACATAAACCAATAATAAGTGTTTGGTTAATGTCTAACCAGTCATAATGTTTTCACTATTCCCGTTAATTAATTAATTGCATAAGATATCTATCTCACAAATTTGTTCCAATAAATTATGGAAAAGCAGATTCACTTTCCCTTTGAAAGTAACTTTAAATTATGCATCCAGAGTAGCCTAGAAATGCTAGGGACCTTCTAATGTAAACTACACTGGTCTTTGTAAGGGAGATCACATGTGTACTTTAATAAAATCAGTGTGTTTTGTGTATGTTTGTGTATAAAGCCTTCATATATATTACACAAATATGTATACATATTTATGTATACATATTTCTATATGTGTGTATATATATTTATATATGCACATATAAAGAGAGAAATAAGATAGCTTGAACCTAGAGACAGCTGTACACTAAATCACCTTCAAGAAACATTAAGAATTTGCATAGGTTTATACCTCAATCTATAATAGCTTGTTTAATTTTAATAGGTACAAAAGTAAACATTAACCATTGAGTAAGGGACTGTGACTCTTTCCATTTCTGAACACTGACATACAAGGCAAAGGTGGTCCAGTCTGAGTTAATAATTCTGAAGATTGGAAGAAATTTTCTAGTACTTCTAAAACAACCCTTCATTTTCACATAGTAGGAAATAGTTAGCTGTGACAGTTTCTCTGACTCTTTACCCATAGCTACGAAAGACTTCCCATTCCTCTCCACACTTAACTCCCACAAATCATTGCACCAACCTGCTCTCTAAATCAATAGCATTCTGTCTACCTGTCCAACTATCCATCATCAACAGAGGAAAGGAAAGAAATGAACACGGGGCAGAAAGCAAGGATCTTTTGAAAAGAAAAGTCAGTTAACTTACAATAACTAGTCACAAACTGCTCTGAGTTAGATATTCACTAGAAGCAAACACATAAAATATATTGTGGATCTAAATATGTAACCACACTGTAAAAAGTTATTTTAAAGTAACAGAGATCCAGGAATCTATCAAGTATTTATGTTGTTCCTCTAAATACATGTTTTATTTACTATAGAATATATAAAATATTTACCTTTTTTTCTAAAAAATACTGTAAATTATTCAAAGTCCAGTACATTTAACTGTTTCTTTCTACAGGTAAAATGGGTTCTGGGATCGGTAGCAATGTTTTTTAAAAAGGAATCCTGAGATCCCAGAAAGGCACAACTCATAAAAATCAAACATCTACCCATGATGCTTAATTTTTCCAAAAGTTACATATGAAGAAATTGGATGCCCATATGGAAAAACCAAAGGAATCATTTATGGGTTAACAAATAGCATCAGAACAATTAGAAAATAGAACAGAAATTGAATCTCATTCATCATACCCTACTAGAAAGATAAGATGAAGATTTGGAGGTATTTTTTATCAAGACTCATGTGAACAGGACTGCAATTTCTATTTAAGTCAAACCAATCTGATCATCAAGAAAATCCCTGATAAATAAAATACTTCATTCAGACACCCTATCATTAAATCACTAACTTTTCCATAATATAATATATAATAAATTATACATGTAAATAGTATTCCTTCAAAAGAACTACTGGTAAGGAGACCCCACTTAGTATTTCACCTCTAAGTCACCTTTCTTTAAAATAACATTTTCTGACTCTCCTATTCATTGAATTACTTAGCATAACTCCACAACAAACACATTGATCCCTGTGCTGTTCTCTCCCACGTTTGCCGTAAAATACCATTTTCATTCTCTTTGAGTCTACATGGCGTGTCTATGGTAATTTCACTTTCAGGTTAGAAGATAACCATATGTTTACCCACCTTAATTAATTTTCCCTTGGAAAAATGTTCCTTTAATTATGTTTTGCATATTTGAGTGATTCCCATTTTTCACCTGTGTTCGAAGGCACCTGAGTCTAACGGACTGATTATCTAGTTTCGAGAAAGGATACCCTCACATTTCATATACTTCAATAACAGACCTTACATATTTGCCCTAGCTGAAACGTTGTAACCTATTTTATCACCTCATTACATCCATTAAGTCTATTCAATGATCTTTAGCATCTTAGGGATAGGTAATTAAGACAGAAATCGAGTCAAACTTACAACTAAAATGATAGCGTCAAGACTATGCAGCCTTCTCTTCTTAGCATCTCTGACAGTTATCACTAACGTTGAAGCCCTCCCTCCACCAATTATCTTCCCGTTCCTAGTTCCAGGCACTTTTAATTGCTTCTCTTTAACAGCTTCCCCTTGACTGCCTCCTCATCTGCTTTAGTTGAGTTTCCAACATGCACATCAAATAAAAGTTGGACGGAGATTTTCAGATCACTTGAGCCTGTCTCATGTTTTGTGTTTGCATTATAGGAGTGAGGCCAGCAGATTCAGTGTTTTCTTTCCTGCTTCATCCAAACAACAGTCTAATTTACCCTTTGAATTCCTGCTGGGAGGACCCAGCCAGTGAGAAAGAAAATGACTTTTCCCTGGTCCCAAAGCAAGTTATTAGCTGCTGAGGACCCAGGAATCTCTACTGGCTCCATGGGTGCCTATCAAATATCACCCCAATTGCCACTGAGTTAGAAGACAGTCCTGTCCATGCCCCTTCCTGAGAACAGCAGTGTATTTTTGCGCTTACTGATCAGTTCCACCTAGAATCAATGATTCTGTCCTAATTATTTTAAAGTTGCTCCAGAAAATAGTTTAAACATATACCATAGCGTGAGTACCAGGGTCAAGGTTTACATTTTCAGTAAAAAATACCTTAAAAGGTTACTCGCAGAGGTTTTGTTTTGTTTTGTTTTTAAGTAGTTTTGAATTATAGGAATTTGCCATTGTTGTAGGAATAAGACCAGTGCCTCCCCAAAATGTTCCAGTATTTAATTGTAAAATGAAGAATAGTTAGAGAGTTGAAACTGAATATACGAGATTGCAAACCTAAACGTGCTGACCAAACAGGAGCAGTTATTCTAAGGACAGTCACCAAGTTCAGACAAAACTGAACAAATGAATATTGCTGCCTGCAGGTAAGAAAGAGATTCTTCTTCTCTCAAACAGTCACCTAGCAGACACGTGAGGGCCTTTTCCTCCTCTGCCAATTTCAAATAAAGCACATTTTCAGACTTTACAGTGCTTTGATATGGATACTGGAATAATGTGACTTAATTTGAGCCTCATACATAAGTAATAGGTAATTCGCTGTACAGCTTATTTTTTCAGGAATGGCTAATCAAATCTATTTAACTGGATTTTCCATTCCTAAGTAAAGGCATTTAAATTTTCTCCGTTTTCTTATTTCCTTTTTAATTGTCCTTTTCTTTTAAGGGAATATAGAAAACTCATAGTTTTTCTAATTGTAAGTCCAAGCTCCCTGAGTATAGGAGTGCTGCCACTGTGTTCATTCTCTTTCCTCTGCATTCAAAATCAGTTACTCAACTAGATGACAGTAAACGTGCAGGATGGATGGATGAATCACATGAGATGATAAACACAGGTTAAGAGTTCATTTGCAAAATATGCAACATTATGATGTCTTGCAAGTACAAAGACATTTCAGATGACATGGGGTTTCTAAAAAGTATGACTTCTTGACTTTGAAAATGACAAATCTGTGGACTCCATCAGAGCGGCAAACACAGAACAAAGTATCTTCTTCTGAGGGCACTGGTAAGCCTGACTAAAATGCCATTTTTACTGAGGAAAAGAAGCACGTTCTCTTTTGAAGGTGGTGACACCAACACTGGCAGCTTTCTGTCAAAACACAGGGACCTGAAAAATATAAAACCTTGTTGAAGAACCACAGCTCTGAAACAAGAACCCACCATTAAATCCATACCCACCAGCATTTTAGAGATGGGTATATAAAGAGAATCCATCTACATGACAAGAAGGTTGTATTACCAACATCTAAGAGAGACCTTCACAATGGGTCTGCTTATCCTACCTTATCCTAAAACCAAAACAAGTCATTCACAATCAGTTAAAGGATTTGTTAAAGACTTGTGTATGTTCTATAGCTCGGGTTTGGAGGGGGTGGAGAAAAACCAAAAACTATTGAAAAATGTAGTCCTTTGCCTTCTATATTTCATCCATCAGTGCTTTCCCCTTTGCCATGATCCTCAGGCACACATCCACATGCAGAGATTAGCCCCATTGCTCCTTAGTGAAATGACTCCTGAATTTGTTCTCCAGCTTTGTCCTCTTCTACTCAATATAAAACCCATATTTCTGGAAACTGGCTGGATATCAACACCTGGTTGCTCCACCAGTGTACTTATGCATTCTCCCAAAGCAACTCTTTCTCACGACCTCCCTCCTTCCTAGAGGGACTCTATGGAACCACTGTCATGCCCTCAGGCACATTCATCTCTCATTTCTCCTCTTCCCCTCTCACCTCCTAGATCCCCTCCATTGTCACCACCTTTGCTGTTACAGCATTGGAACTTGTTCCTTGACTTCACTTATTTCTTATTCCAATCGATTCCACATGCTACTACCAAAATATTGTGCCTTAAACTTGTCATGCATAGATCATGCCATACTGCTGTTCCAAATTCTAATCTTCAGTGCTTCTCAATTTTCTCTCCATTGAAATGAAGCACTATGGTTCTTGTCCAAACTACTCACCTTGCTGTTATTGGGACCCACCCACCAAGGTTCAACATCCTGGATTTATCACTTACTATTTGCATGATCTCAGGCCTCACCTCTCCAGGTCTTTGTTTCTTCATCTAAAATGTTTCTTTTAGGATTGTGTAAAGATTAAATGAGTTAATAAATAGCATTTAGAACAGAACCAAGCACTTAGGATTGTTATCAGTGTTTCTTATTATGACCAGTTTTATAATCTAACAAATGGGACCATTCACAATTTCCCAAACATGACTTCACTTTTATCATTCCTGACCTTCTGTTCAAATTGTTCCCTCTGCTTTATGTGACCTTTTCTCCACCTCAAATCTACCCATTTTTAAAAATCAATCTCAAATACCAACTTTTCCCCTGAAACGTTCACTTAAATAATCTTTTTCCTGAATTCAAGATAATGTACCTACTCTAATGCCTTTATTCATAATAAATGAAATCATTTAGATTTTAGTTGTTTTAAATCTCTATATAAGACGCTATCCTACAGGGCCATGATATTCTTAAATTGACCATATTGCAACCATACTCCAAATATCTTTATGTTATTTTATCTCATTTGTTTGTAAGGGATTTTGAATTTGAAATCAGAGCAAAATCAGAAACAAAAAACGCAGCTTCAGACAGAAATAACTTAGAGCTTTCTAAGAACAAAATATATTCATATTTAGGAATAATTTTAGGAAAAAAGATTTTAAATATTTTTTAAGTATACATACAAAGAATTTCTGTGGACTCTGAACAAACAGATGTAGCATTTATGATACTATTGTACCATTTACTATTATTTCACAGATGATTTTAAAATATGGATGACTTTTTTTTTCCCTTCAACTTTTCTTTTTCTGCTATATTTGATGCATGGCAAAATTTTAAAGGTTGGCCTCTCATAGAGACAAATTACACTTGGGGAAATTAGACCAGGCACAGCCAATTAATTGTGGAGTCAGACACTCCCCCCTGAAGCAAGGCTGAGCATTCCCTCCGTGTTCTCAAGACTTCTCATGTGACAGTGCTTCTCTTTTAGTGAGAGAAAAGTGGTCCCATATGGGTTGTACTTGGTCTTAGATGTTTTAAATCTAAAGATGATTTGTTTTCCTTGTGGCAAAGGCAGGCAGAACTATGAAGACTTTCTCTTCTCATTGGGGGTCTTATCACTAGTTGATCTTCCTTCAGGACACCCCTCTGGCCCCCAACCACCTGTCTCATATTCATGGCCACACACCATCTCGACCCAATCTCGCGGAAATGTTCTGTGCCAGTTCCTTTGGGTCAGGATGATTTGAAGAACTAATATATTCTAAAGTTCTCATGGAGGAAACACAAGAGACACATCGAGCAAAATGAGCTATGCTGGCCCCTCTCCTTCCATCTACTGATTTCTTTGCTTCCCAGGTCCACTCCCATTTTCCAACGCTTCCCCCCAAACTTTTTAATATCTTGGATAAATATGCTCTTGTGTTCATTCTTATAAAACGTTTTTTTTGTGGCTGAATGTGCATTTCTGAAAGCTTTACCTGAATGTATTGAACTACAGGGATCATCCTTTCTTACTTCAGTTCCTCGAGGTATGTCTTTAAGACATTGACAGTGCAGCATGCACGCTCTGTGCATTGCTTCCAGCTGCTGCTTTGTGTTCCATGTCATGTTCCATATAGAACATTATACATATCCCTGCCCAGACTATAGACACCCAGATTTCCTCCTACTCCCACAAACAATGCTGAGATCAACAACCATGTACACATCTCATTGTGAGCCTCTGAGTGAATTTCCTTGAGAAATGCCAAGGGAGAGGATCCCTGGGCCCTAGGAGATACACTGTTAATTTGATCATTTGCAGCCAGAATGCTCTCCCCAGTGGCTGCACCTATCTAGACTCCTACCAGTCATCCTGTGAGGATGCCTGCAACTCCGCATCCCTATCTTTCTGTCAGGCTATGTGTGTGAAGGGATATTTCACTGTCGTTTGAATTTACATTGTTGGCGAATAATAAATTTGAACAACAATTAGATGCTTCTTAACCTTTGGTGTTTTTCCTTCTGTATTTCGATATAATGTTAGGGTTCCTACCACCTGGTTAATTTGTAGACATTCCTAGTTCTAAGAAAAGTTAGCCAGCTGTAGGAAAATTAACCATTGGCAGAAAGGCACCATTCCATCAAAAATACATACAAAACAGCTCTTCCCAATAGACCATGTAAGGCTTTAAATCCATGGTCTCCTTTCAGAAGGAAAGACCTCCCCTTTGCCATAGAAATCTCACCTTTTGCAAAGGGATTACAGGGATATTAATCAGTCTGATTCAATCACTCCCCAGCAATTCCATAAAACAAGTCTCTACAGATTCCTGTGTGCAGGAGCATGCCCACACACATTTCTCACATTTGTACTTTTTCTTGCCTTAACTGTAAGTCGTGTGTGTGTGTGTGTGTGTGTGTGTGTGTGTGTGTGTGTGTGCACTCTAACTTTCCTCCCGCTGGAGAGGGGCTCATCTCAGAGAGGCTTTCCTAGACATAGTTCATACGCCAATTTCAGAAGCTTGGGCATGGAGAGCAAAATCTCCCCAGAATCAAACCCAATGACCCACACCCACTCCAAATGTGTACTTTTTTTTCTAATAAACCTTTCCATTCTTGCACCCATTTCTGATTCTTCTTAAATTCTTTCTCACAAGGCATCAGGAAAAAACTGAGGCCTTGAGTCGAGCCTCCCTGCTCGCTCAACTTTTGTGAAGAAACCTCCCCAGCCTCCAGTAATAGTTCCTCTACAGCCTAGGTTTTAGTCCTTTGTTGATCTTAGGCATTGTCAAATACATTCTTCAGATCTAACTTATCACTCCATACCACTTCCAACTTTGTCCATGGCATCTTTCATTGAATTAAAGTCCTTAGTTTTGTTTTATGGAGTATGCTTGTGAAAGTCTAAGAAGTCCTTTCCTTCCACCGTATGAGAAGACATTTTCCTACATTGTCTTCTATTAAATTTTAATGCATAATTTTCACATTCAGGACTTTAATCTATCTTGAGTCCACCTATCATAAGGTATTAGTTAACCATTTTATATTTCTTTAAATGGAGAATCAATTTTCCCAACATCATCTGTTAGTATGTATTCTTTCACATTAATGTATAATGTCATCACTATCATATAAGTTACTGACTTGTCTATTTTGCTTCAGTGGTCTTCTTGCTTATTCTTATGCCAAAATCACCCTTTTAGTAATTTTAAAAATTACTATGGCTTTGTATTATGCCTTAAATCTGGCAGGGAAAGAATGTCCTATTTTTTGTTTTGTTTTACAAAGAAAAGTTACACCTAGGAAGAGAAAGGAGGAAGAACCATTTTATTTTATTTTTATTTAGTTGTTCCCCTGGCATTGGGATGTGAACCCAGGTCCTTGATAGATATGTGGATTTCACTCAGCTGAAGCAGAGGACCTAACTGCTACTCCACCAGGTTGCTCCCTTTTCTATTTTTCTAAAGACTGATTTAGCAATTCATGGAGATTCTGTTAGTAAGAAGGGTCCTTGAGTCCCCGACTTTACGAATAAATGAGGACTCATCAATATACCAACAATCATAAGGGAAAGAGAAAGTCTAATGCAAAGATCAATTGGGGAGCACTCCTAGTGAGAAGCCCACACTTTAGCCAGCTCCTCGGGTTTTTATCAAATTCAGGGAAGCAGAAGTGGGGCAGATACAAGGTGGAGTCATGCTAATACTTTTTGGGACTAGACAGAGAATTCTGGGGAAAAGAATGCCACTTTTTACCTTTATGGTCAATGCCAAGGGGTGTGAAAGTTAGCATACTGATGACATTTTAATGAGGGAGGGAAGCTCTAAGGATAAAAACCAAGGTCTTTGTACCAGTGCTACAAATTGGTTCCAGTCGGTTTGGAACTCTGAGGTCTTTTGAAAATGATATAGAAATTTCTTAACCTTAAGCGTTCTCATCAGCATCATGAAGGCTTCATAGGCCATTCTGGAAAATAACTGACAAGTGGAAAAGCACTGTGCTGCTTTTGTTTAACTCCAACTTTACTGTGGGCAGTGACTCTAGCTAGTCCCTAGCATGTTAATCTTTCACATAAATTGTATAGAAAACTCACCTACAGCTGTATGAACTTCTAACCCTGAGCTGCATCTCTGATAAGACTGAGAACTATCCTTGCTTCTCTGTGATCATATACTGGACCCACTTTAGACACTAAGAGCAAAAAACGAGGCTTTCATGAATCTGTGTCTCCCTGCTGCAGTCTTAATAGAATCCCAAGTAAACAATTATATTTTGCTTCAACCATGTCTTGTTCATTTATGGGACAACATACCCCAAAACTCTGTGTCAGGCATTTTGGGATAACATCAGAGCAAAACAAAAGGCTTAGAGGAGTGAGAACTTCATGAAAAATAGTTGAGAAGAGTCAGCCACACTCCGGCATTGTCTTGATTTCTGTGTCTCCACACCCCTAGGGCTAGCAGATTGCAAATAAACAAGATTATCTACTTAACATGCCTATTCTTTTGAGGAATTCAAAAATTAATTCCTCAAGGATGGAGAGATTCAACTAGTTAACAAAAGTGTTTGAGATAAAATTCTTCTTCCAGAATACGGAGGGACCAAAGTAGTTCCAACTAACAAGGATTATATCTTTTTTAGAGCTGGTGACATTCTTGGAAAGTACGCAGACTGAAATAAATCACTTGTGAAATGGCATCATGTGAAGCTGCCTATTCCATTGAAGTTATGAAATCTTTCATCATGTAAATAATTTATAGACTAATTATATCCAAACTAATGATATCCAGGGTCTCTAAAATTTAGTTTCACTGTACTGACAGAAAAATTTCCAAATAAAAACATACAAAAGAAAATTAATTCCTCACCAGAATATATGCGTCATGAATACCAAGATTCTCTCTCTCTCTCTCTCTCTCTCTCTCTCTCTCTCTCTCTCTCTCTCTCTCTCTCTCTCTCTCTCACACACACACATCTCAAAAGCACAAAACAAAATCCCTCCCACATAGATGTTATGGCAAAGTATAAGAACATCAAAGACAAACAGAATTTTAAAAGTTACTGGAGCTACATAGCAGATCACATACAAAGAGACAAAAAAAACAAACTTTTCAGCAGCATCACAGGATACAAGAAAACAAAGACTTGATTTTTTTTAAATATTGAAAAGAAACAAACTTTGAGCCAAGACTTTAATATTCAGTCATACTGGCACTTAAAATGAGGTTGTAAATAAGAATTTAAGTGCTTCCTCAAAGTGTGTTGTTTGTATAAGAGCAGTTTAGTACTAATAGGGACATTTCATGTTTTGGGAGGTCCTAGGTTCCATCTATCATGTTAGTGTGACATCCCGACACTGTTGGCCTCATCTGTATGATCCATGATTGCTAAGATATCAACATTATGTCCATGTGCCAGCCACCAGAAATGAGGAAGGGGAAGCCAACCATCACTTCTACTCATATCCTCATGGTCAAAACTTAATCAAAAGATCATATCTAGCTGCAAGAGAGTCTGGGAGGAATAGTCTTAACTATGGATGGATGTAAGTCCAGTTCAAAATTCAGAGGTTCTGTAACAAAATGGAAAGGGAAAGAGAAAAATTTTGGCCCACAATTATGTATTTCAAAGCATAATGTCCTCTCAAAATAAAAAAAAAAGACAAGAATGTGCACTACCACCAGTACTGCATAAGATAATTCTAGTGCATGCTATAAAGAAAAAGAAATAGCATATAATGTTTGTTCAAGAAACAGGAACGGTGTGACTGCAGATAATATAATTCAGCTATAAAAGAACAGTAGAATCAATACACAATCTAGTAAAACAATTAAAGAATTTTAAGAAGGCTACTGGCTACTTCAACTTACAAAATTCAATGACCTAAACATATTTGTATTAACTGTCTAGAATATACAATAAAAATAACATGTGATTTATAATTCTACAAAATGTGAAGGCATTTAGGATTTAAGACAGAATACATATAATCTTCTTGAGAAATATTTTAAACAGATAAAAATTCATAACTGTACCCAAATAAATAAACTTTCAATGCCTTGCGATGAATATTAATATTATATGAATGCTAAGTCTTCCCAAATTAATCTATATATTCAAGGCAAATCTCAACCAACAGAACTTAAAGGCTTTTCTTCAACCTATTCTCCCTCTACACCTGTGGTGTCCTCTTCCCACTGTTTGCTCCAATCTACCTCCACCAGGACCACACACACAGAGCTTGCCATACCATTCACTTGCTCCAAAAGTTTCATGCTCTTTTTGTTCATTTCTCAAAAGCATGTTATTATCTCATTTCTAGAGTCTCTAAGGTTAATTTGAAGAGAGAAAGTCAGTAACACAGCCTAGTTCACCAACCTAATGTGAAACCATATTGGATGAAGGATATTTTTAATGGCCTTTTGGAGATACTGGTATTTTGACAGTGAAACTTTTAGACTACACAAGAAAGGAAGATACCTTTAGAAGAGTCTGGAAACTAAGGTAAATTAACCCCCATGGAACGTTGCTGGACCAACCTAGTCTCTTTCTATAGGAGGCAACCAGTCACTCAAACCCTCAGTAAGTCCATCTCTGGGGAAAGACATGACCTAGAATAGAATAATATTCTGAAATTCCCTAGGGAGCTACCAAATCAAGCCTCACCAGGACTGGTTCTGTGGGACTAGTACTCAAGTAAGAAGGGAAAGTAAGTAGTTTTCTTTCCTATTGCTTATCAGTGTTGCCTCAGAAGCCCATTGCACATTAAACACCAATGAGTAAACCGTCTGGAGTGTCCTCTATTGTTTGTTTGTTTTTCTGAAATCTGCACCATGTATTGTTCATTATATAAATAAGAACTTGTTTTAGAAGTTTTAGGAAGGTCATTTCTTAGGCTACCTTTTAACATGTAAAAGTGTGGGATGAGATGTCTAAGGACTATTAATAACTGCATATCTCCATGCTGCTGTGTCAACATGAGTTTGATTGAGCCCAAAAACCACTTAGAAATCACAACCACCATTGTCTCAGTCCAGTGCCCCAAAGGTACTGTTCAAGACTACAATTAAACTGATGCATGTCAAGAATGAGAGTAAAAATTCTAAAATTTTGCATCAGAAATTTGATGGGTCTGAATTTTTTCATCTACCTTTTCTAAAGGAAAAAGAAAAGATGGCTTGTAGAAGAAGCATTCAGAAATCTCAATCCAAACCATAGAAAGACCATTTCAAAGAGCAAATTATGGAAAATATCAGCAGACGGTAATTCTGTTGGTAATTAAACTAGATGGATCCAGAAATAATACTTTCACTACCTTTATTATCTGCTTCTCAGACTTCATTCCCTCCATAGCATCATCTACCCCTAGAGACAGCTGGGCCCATTAGTATTAATTAAATGTGGATGTTACCATGTAGAAAGATTTATAACTTCCTTGGCCTGACAGCTGTGCTGTAGCTGAAATGCATCAAAGTGGATGAATAAGGCAGTCTACCACATATGAATTATGACCCACTTCTCCAAATTGGCCAGAATAGTTTAAAAGTATTTTGGGGAGTTTGCCAAAGAAGTCTTTTCAATTCCTCCTCCTATTCTAACCATGATCACATCATAAAAAGAGCACATCTCTATGAGGCAATGTGTAAAATCAGGACACAGGTTTAAAAAGAGAAAAAATGTGAAGATCTAGTGTTCAAGTGTCAGATAACAAAATTGTAAGGAAACATAGTTTATCCAAGAATCCCTCCTATTTGAACCATAGCCAATGCAGGCAAACAGAAGAATATATTTTCATATAATCTACCTGTACAGATTTAACATGAATCAGAAAAAAATTCTTGTCCTTTTTAAATAGTAGAACTAAAATGACAAAAAGAATGGATGTTAAAACACCTCTGAAATTTCAGAATAGAAAACAAAGAAAACAAATTTGAAATTGACAATCATTTCTAGCCATGACATTTCATGTAATTTTCAAACCCAACTTCTCAAACATCTTAAAAAATGTTAAAAAACTACTGTTATTTGTGGGAATCAAATGAAGTTTTTAACTGATTTGTATATTCAAATTACTTATAAGATCAGCATATCTACGTTAACATGAATTTACAATTTCATCCTTTATAATGTTATTAGCACAACTTTACTATTCCGGGACACCATTGCTCAGGTGATTATTACAGAACATTTCCAAAAAGAGCCATCAAGGTTTCCCTCATAAGAATCAACAGTTGATTTATGCTTCCCTTAGAGTTCAATTTGAACTCGTTTCCTAAAAGTTCTTGTTTATCTGTTTCTACAGATCTTAACATCCCGTATCATGATCCATAGTCATTCCTAATCAAGCCTACAGTTTGAAAGCCCCATCTTAAACAAAGTTCCAAATTCTCCATAAAATTCAACTTGCCTTTCTGTTTGAAAAGAGGAGTAGGGAGTGGGGTTCAGTACTAACCATAATTTGACATGCTAAACACCTGCATATGCAGAAATGCTAGCTTCTCTTCTGGCTCTACACAAAATCCCAACTCAAAGGTAAATTTCATAAGGGCAGGGAGATATGGTATTTTCCCACCAGAAAGAAGGGAAGGAGGAAGAGGAAGAGAAAAAGGGAGGAGGGAGGAAAGGAAAGAAGAACTTCAGGTTGAGGGCAGTGTGGGCAGAAAGAAGAGAAGGGGGAAAGAAGGGAGGAGAAGAACGAGACAGAGAAATAAAGAGAGGAAGAAAGAAAGAAAGAAAGAAAGAAAGAAAAGAAAGAAAGGAAGGAAGAGAGAGAAAGAAGGAAGTATCAGCTAAATTAAACAAGGTAACAAAGTCAAATGTCAAGTGCCCAGACTGGAAATTAATTTCAATTTTTTCAGCTACTTACTAATTATGTAGTCTCAAACAAAATAAAGATGGATCTACCATTTGATTCGATGATCTTACTTGTAGGCATATAGCCAGAGAATGCAAAATCTCTACAAATACAAAACCTGTGTACCCCTATGTTCATAGCAGCACGGTTCACAACAACAAGACATGGAAACAACCTAAATGTCCATCAACAGATAGCTGGATGAAGAAGCTATGGTACATATATACTTAATAGAATTTTATGCAGCTGAGAAAAAAAAGATGAAATCATCCTCTTTGCTACAGTATGGATGGCACTGGGAGGAATCATGCTAGGTGAAACAAGCAAGAAAGAAAAAGAGAGAAGTATAGGATTGATTCACTTTTGTGTAAAGAATATAAAGAAACAAAAAGATAAATCTCAAAAAATTTCCTAAGTTGTAAAACTGACTCCCAGGAGGCTGGGAGCGGGGAAGGAAGAAAGTTGGGCGCAAGGTCATGGTAAAGGATTCTAGAACCCTGGTGGTGGGTGTGGTGTGAAATGCTTGCAGAGTAAAGTACAATCTCCATATCTCAAGTGTATATAACTATGTAAACAAAAGAAATAATAAAGGATTTTTTTAAGTTTCCCATCTATGAAATGGAGATAATACTTACACTTGATGTTTGTGAGATCAAGAAAAGTATTAACAGTATCTGAAATGTGTCCAGCATAATGGCTTGCAAGCAGTAAATCATTAGAATATATAAGATCAATATGTAAAGAGAAAAAAAAAATCACTAGTTGTTTTAGGAAGGACTGATAGCTAAGAGAGTGGATATTCTAAGAGTGGGAACATTTACTCATGTCCTTTAGAGAAAAAAGGGATTTTCTTTGTAAAACACTTTAAAGAAACTTTTTGGTTTAGACATTAGTGGGTCTTTGGCAAATCCAAGAGAGGAGAGTTTAGCACAGAAGTGTTCAAGTGTTTTGTGAACTTAGGTGCAGAGAATGGTAACTTTGTCTTTTTTGGTGGGAACTCAGGAAAGAGGAAAGGGGAGAGGAGGGGTGGAAAGGAAGGATGATCTCAGAGCCAAGAAGGAGAAGGCAGGGCCATGTAGAGAAAACAGTCAGAGCAAGATCCCCTGGGGCAGGGGATGCCAGGAGAATAGAGAGCAATGACATCTACTATCCCGTTTTAAGTTTTCTGTGCTCCATGCTATCCATTTCCATTATTTTGAACCTCCTGTAAAAGTTGTCTGCATACATTTGTCTCATATTGGTGACATGCTGGGGAATTTAGGGATCCTGATAACCGTGGTCAGACATCAAAGGGAGAACTTCGTGACTTTAGTGAATATGGGCTCAGGACAGGTATCACAAACCCCCATTCCCCCACCCCAGAGGATCCTTGAAGCAGCAGAAGAGAACCTGCTACTCTAGAGATTTGCTACGGGGCAGGCAGACATGGGGAGACAGGGAAAGAGATGCAAAATGCCCAGGGTCCTGGGCCACGGTGAAGCAAAATGTAAGGGCTTACCAAAATAACCAGTGATCTAGGAAAATACTATTTTTTCCCTGCAATATCTCAATAAGCCAAAATGAATGCAAAAACATCTGTGGCGAACAAGTGTCAACATGTTCAAGAAAGGATCATTATGACTGATTTTTCCCTTTGCCTTGGGCTCTAATCTGGCTCAGCACGGCCCTGTTACTGATTCTGACTCTATCAAAAATGTAGCTACTTTGTTCTTCATGGATATCTTTGCATTGATTTTGACTTTTAAATATTGTGTTAAATATTTATTAGCAGACTCCAGAGAAACAAAACTACATAACATATATAAATATATATACCAAATAAGGAGATAACATCTATAGATTGTAAACAATCTGGCCCTCAGTGGATTGGAGGCTGCTAATCTACATTGGGAAAGGCCATCCGCTTTAGTAAGTTCATAGTTTCCAAAGTCAAGCTTTCAGAATACCCTTCCAGACATACCCAGAAATAATGGTGAATGAAATATCTAGGCATTCCAGGGCCCAGTCAACTTGACACATACACTTTACCATGACGAACATTTATTTCTTGAGTAGTGTTATTTTTTGGCATCCCTTAAAGTTTTTCACAGAAGGCAGGAAGGCCCTGGACCACAGATACTGTGTTATCACATGGATATATTGCATAGCAGTCCAAAATTTTTAAGATTTATCTAGTGAACACCTACTGAACAGCACTACTGGGTTCAGTTCTAGGGAATGAAATGGAAGCAGGGCAGTCAGTCCTTGCTCTCATGAAACTCACTGTCCAGTGAAAGAAACATGCATCCATCAAGATGATGAGTGTTATGGAGAAAATTAAAAAACACTGGGGACCTACAAGAAGAGAACCTCAACTAGGCTTGATGAGAGCCTTCAGAATACTTTAACTTAGCTCTGAAAAATAAACATGAATTGCCTAGATTAATGGAGCAGCATAGAGGAGGTGAGAATAGCATCTACAAAAGACAAGAAGAAAGAAAGTTTGTCTTTGACACAACCTGGTGGAGTGGCAGCTAGGGCAACTGTCTCTGGTCAAGCATAGTCCACATATATCTCAAGGACTCAGGCATGCATCCTGGAGTCATGGGGAACAATCACAACGAAAAACTAAAGTAAAAATCCAATAGAATAAAAATTGTATTAAAATAGAAAAACAGAATACTTCTTCCTTCTCTCTCTTCCTGCCTGCCTACCCACCTTCATTCCTGCCTGCACCTTTCTTTTAAAAAATAAAATAATGAATTTTAGAAAAAGAAAGCTTGTTTTTCTATAGGCAGTAAAAGAAATTCAGTACATGTGAACCATAAAAAATATATACAAGTTATGAAAAGAAAGCCTGGAGACATCATGATGACTATAGTTGATAAAAATGTACTGCATATTTGAAAGTTACTGAGTGTAGATCTCATAAGTTCTAAGCAAAAGAAAAAACATGTACCTATGAGTGGTATTGAATGTCAGCTAGACTTACTGTAGTGATCATTTTGAATCATGTTGTTCACATGAAACTAACATAATGTTGCGTGTCAATTATATCTAAAAAAAATAAGGAAAAAGAAAACTTAAACAAAAGCTAAATGTAGGCAAAGGATAGGACTTCAAAGTCACATTAAGAAATTTGGACTTTATCCAGAGGCCACTGAGATGTTAAAAACTTTTAAG
>RJWH01007909.1:0-35980 GCA_004363575.1 Solenodon paradoxus | reverse complement strand
CCAGACACCAGGTATAGTCTGCAGTTCTCCTGGGCCCCCCATGTGTGTTGGGATGTGTCGGGATATGTGCCCAAACTGGACCACGCAGTTACCTTAAGATTGATTGCCTAAAGGGTCTGTGACCAGAGAGGCGTTCCGTGGCCATAACACATTGTTCTGAACTTTCCTATTTGGAGCCTCAAGGCTGGCCTGTGAGCTAAGAGTAACCCAGTAAATAAAAGTTTTTCCAGTTCCCTGTTTCAATGAGTGATATAGGGATGTCTGTCTTTCTCCTTCTGCTTTATCTAGAGGAAGATGCAGGCAGGAATGAAAGCAAGTAGTTAGGCAGACAGGCAGGAAGTGAGAGGAGGAAGAAGCATTTATTTTTTTGTTCATTTTGGCTCCCACATTCCCTACCCATGACCCTGGGTCATCCCAGTCCTTGGGCTTTACGTGGCCCGAGCCACAGCTACAGTTAACGCCTGAGTCACCAGAGTTCACCAACAGAGCATCTATCTTATAATCTAGGAAGTATCCACCTTTTCCTATACTCTGGAAGTCTGTGTGTCTTGAGAAGAATCTAGTCCTTCAAAACATTAATAAGATTCATGTATAAGACATCTAGATATCTACAGAAAAATGAATGTTTCTTGTTCCTCTCTCTTCCTGCTGTATGCTTGCTTACTGGCCTTTATTCCTGTCTGCTTCTTTCCTTAAAAAAAATAAAAACCAACATCTGGGTCACTTGACTAACATGCTAAGTTCTTCTATTAGTATCCATGGTGCTTTGCTAGGTGCTAAGCCAGGATTGCCGGAGTCCTTGCTTCTCTCCATGAGCTCAGCCTCACCAGTCACCTCTGTATTTTGAGCGAGGAGAGAAGTGGCTACCAAGCAGTCTCCCGCATGGCTGGGTGCTGGCACTTGATGGGTCTTTCTTGGCACTAATCTGTGCTTCTTGGGGCAGAGTAATGTGGATAGAAGTTGTTCTTGCACTGTAGTAAGTCTACTCGTGGAGTTTTTTTTCCCGTGGTGTGCCGGAACTTCCCTGGTAATTTCTAATCTTATTTCACTCTGCTCAATGAATGTCACCTGTAGGAAATTAAACATAATTTTTCATTATGGCTTACCACATAGTCAGTTTCACTGGTTCCATATATGTGACTATATGTCTGATCCTATTTTCTGAATTCTCTCTTTCAGTTCTCTAGAGAGCTTATAATATAAGGAAGATTTAAAAGGGAAGGACAGTAATAGATAAAAGCAAGAGGGGAGGGGAATACTGTTGTAACCTTAGAAAAGGCAGTCAGAAAAGAAGCAATTAAAGCCAGTAAGCATTATTTCATAAAGTAAGAGCTCTTTCTTCCTCATTATCACAAACTTTTTCTTGGTGTCATCAAACAACGAACTTATGAAATAGTCCCAGTCCCCTCACTCGTCTAGAATCAGGGAGCCCACTGTCATGAATTCCTGTGAAAAAATACTGTCCTGAGCTGAAAAGTTTAGTTTATCAATACACTGAACATATTACAACTACCACAGTGGGAACTTAAGAAAAAGAAGGCAGATACATGAAATGTGGCTAATAACACATACTGTTACTAAGCTGTTGAGAGCACTAAATGAACCAGTACATTTAAAGCACTTTGAGTGCTTAACATATGATGTGTACTCGAATGCTGACAATTTTTACTGTACATAGACATATCAGATTTGGGGCTCATAGTATTATACTATAAAGACCATACTTGCATATCAGACCTCAACTGTACCATGTTTGCAGCTCTAATCCTACTTCATTTGTTTTGCCCACTCAGTGGCATAAGATATAAGTGTGTATGAATGTGTGCATTGTATGTATGTGTATATGTGTTTATATCTATATCTGCTATCCATCATCTGTCTATATCATCTATCATCTATCTATATGTATGTGTATATGTAGCTATTCAACTCATTCTGGGTGACACAAAAGCTAGATTTGAGTGTAGCTCAGAGGAAATCAGGATTCTATGGCAGATCCAGGCTGTGTTGCAAGGGGTTTTGTCACTTGGACCTTACAACCCAGCACATCTGTGGCGTCAAAAGTGTGAATGATGGGAGAAGATGCCTTGTAGGCCTCATTCATGCCTTAGGGGAAGAACTGCAGCACACACCCAGTGAGTTCTAAAGCCACGCTGCACCATCTGTCATGGAGAATCATACATCTTTCCAAAAGCAACTCCTGGTGCTACAAGGCTTGGTATTTTTAGAGGCCCTAACCACAAGATATTAGAGTTACCCACGGGGCTGGTTTCTATCGCTGACAGGCTCTGGGGTTCGGCGACAAGTGGTTCAAGAAAGCATTCTTGAGCATCAGAGTGCAGTTTTATGTTTATTAGAGAAAATGGAGGAGAAAAGAAGCAAAAGCAGAAGATAGTCTTCTGGGCAGGGTGAACTGCCCCGATTGCTATAAGATTACCAGATTTATGCCCTTCCTTTAGCCTGAGGAAGGGCTATTGATAAGAAGAGAGTGTTTTAAACATCAGAGGTTAGGCCATCACTGCAGGTGATTCCAAATGAGATAGACCAAGGAGACATTCTGAGAGATTTCTCAGTTTAGTCCAAAAGCCTCTGGCACCAAGAGGAATTCCATGCCCTTTGTGGTTTTGTTCTGTCAGTGACTCCGCATCCTCTATTCCATCTGGCCCCATGTTGATTTTGGAAGTTAAGTGCTGAAAGTAACTCACCCCTGATGTTGTCAGCCCCATGCCAGGTGTGCCCTGGTGGCCTAGCGGTCTAGTGCACCCTGGGAGCAGTCTGACATACCTCCCAAGGTCCTGGGTTCAAGACTCAGGACCAGGGAGCAACCAATGTGAGCACCTAAATGAAAATAAAGTGCTTCTTCCTCCTCTCTTTTCCAGCTTGCCTGCCTGTTTGCCTTCATTCCTGCCTGCACCTTTCCTTTAACAATGAATAAATAAATAAATAAACAAGTAAATGAAACAGCCAGTTATTATTATCATCAAAATGAATTTATTCAGGAATAGCTGAGGAATTGTAATTTGAGAAATGCAGACATATAGTGGACCACAGGGCATATCCAGAGTAGACTGAAGAGATTACTTATATAGAGGGAAAGGGGAAATGGGAGAGGGAAGAGAATATTCCGAACTAGAGTTCTTTGAAAAATGCCAAGAGTCCAATATGATGAGGTTTCACATTGACTGGGCTGCAGCTTCTCATTTGTGGAGCTGTTGCTGGGCAGAAAATACCCTCCCTTGGGTATCAGTAAAGCAAGTCACTTCTTTTTGGGATATAAGGGCATACTATTTTCTCTTGGGGCATACAATGAAGAAGTGCATGCAGATGATAGCAAGCGATGACGTGTGAGAGCACCGTCTACAGGCCTTCCTGTAGCCAAATTTAGTTGAAATTTTCTTATTTAATTGACACACACACTAAGTCATGAGGTTGGGAAATAGAACACAGCATCAATGTATTCTAAGATGGAAGGGATACTCCTGGGATAGAACACAGGAAAGGCTAAAAGACCTCAGTATGAGGCACAAATATCCCAGACCCATGCACTTTGGAAAAAGTTGAAATGTTTTTTTAATACTATCACATTACTGTGAAATATCCATATTCCAAACAGCGAGCTATATTTTACTGTTCTTTCTATACATGTAACACAGCTGCATACATAGATTTCCAAGCCTAGGTACAAGACTACTAAAAAGATGGTGATATAGATATGTATATATGTGTATATATAGAGAGAGGAGAGAGAGTCAGGGGGAGGAGAGAGAGAGAGAGAGAGAGAGAGAGAGAGAGAGAGAGAGAGTGTGTGTGTGTGTGTGTGTGTGTGTGTGTGTGTGTGTCCTGGCCATCACATTGAATAATCTTGTAAGTATAAAAATTTTTCACTTGATTCTTCTAGAAGTTAATGATTATAGTGATTCTTTTGGTTTTATCCCAAACAGCACCCCACAGTTTCTTTCCACTGAGTGATGGTGATGAAATTTGAGAAACTGATCTTAGTTAAAGGAGTGAGACTTACATTCAAGTTTCCACTCCCACTTTCTTTGTGATGAGTATGAGAAGTGTTTTAATTAACATGTGATTTTTGTCTAATGATTTGGCGCACCTAATTTTTTGCTTCTTGCTCTTGTTATGACTTTTGGTATTATTTCAAATTTTAGTGTTTCTTCTGTGTTTATTCATATTTTCTTTGCTTTGTGATAGATGTTTTTGTTTGAAAGATTTATACCCACTTTATTCACTTTTTTAGAGAGTTTAATTTAGTGATTTTTAATATGTTCACAAGTTATATAAAGTTGCCAATAATTCTAGAACATTTTTATTACTATAGAAAGAAACCCTTTACAGCCACTCCTCATTCCTGCCTGGCACAAACCCTGGAAATATCAGTCAATTTTTGGTTTCTATTGTTTAATCTATTTTGTACATGTCGTATAAGTTGAATCATATAATATGTGGTCTTTAGTGTCTGTCTTTTTTAAAAAATCAGGAAATTTTCAAAGTTTTTTATGTTTAGTATGTATCATTGCTTCATTTTGTTTTATGCCATCGGTTTTAAGCCATCTGGTCCTGGGCTTTTATTTTTGGGGAGGCCTTTTATTACATCTTCAATTTCTTTGTTTGTGATTGTTCTGTTCAGGTTTTCCAATGCTTCTGCATTTAGTCTTGGTAGACTGTGCTTTCCTAGGAATCTGTCCATGTCCTCAAGTTTGCGCATTTTGGTGGCATAAAGCTGTTCATAGTAGTCCCTTATGGTGTTTTGAATTTCTGTGGTATCTCTTGTAATACTTCCCCTTTCATTTATGATTATAGTTCTGAGAGTTTTCTCCCTTTTTTCCTTTGTGAGTCTAGCCAATGGCTTTTCAATTTGTTTATTTTTTTCAAAGAACCAACTTTTGGTTTCATTGATCTTCTAGATTGTCTTTTTGTTTTCTATTTAGTTTATCTCTGGTCAAATTTTGATTATTTCCTTTCTTCAGCTGGTTTTTGACTTTAATTATTCTTCTTTCCCTAGTTTTAAATGTAGAGTTAAGTTGCTCATTTGCTATTTTTCTTGTTTTCGAGATAGGCTGGATTGTGATGAACTTTCCCTTAGTATCCCTTTTGTTGCAACCCATAGATTCTGGTAGCTCATGCTCTCATTCTCATTTGTCTCTAAGTATTTTTTAAGTTCTTCTTTGATTTCCTCTTTTACCCAAGAGTCCTTCAGGAGCATATTGTTGAGTTTCCAATTGGTTTCCAGCTTTCATTTTGTGGTTGATTTCCAGTTTTAGGCCCTTATGGTCAGAGAAGATCCTTGGCATGACTTCAATCTTTGTTAATTTGTTGAAAGATGTTTTATGTCCCAGCATATGATCTGTCCTTGAGAATGTTCCATGAGTACTTGAGAAGAAAGTGAAATCTGTAGTTGTTGGGTGAAGCGATTGGTATATGTCTATTAGACTTATCTGTTCCAGATGGTCATTTAAAGTGGCTGTTTCCTTGTTAATATTCTGCCTGGTTGATCTGTCTATTGTTGTAAGTGGGGTGTTGAAGTCCCCCACTATTATTGTGTTGCTGTCAATGTCTCTCTTCAGGTCCAATAATGCTTGATATATTTTGATGCTCCTTCATTTGTCATATATGTTAATAAGTGTTATGTGTTCCTGCTGAATTTATCCTTTAAGCATTATATAGTGTCCATCTGTCTTTTGTTATGTTTTTTAGATGTAAGTCTGTTTTATCTGATATGAGTGTAGCTGTTCCTACTCTTTTGTGGTTGCCATTCTACTGTAGGATTGTCCTCCAGTCATTGACTATGAGCCTTTGTTTATCTTTTGGAAGAAGGTGGTTTTCCTGAATGAAGCAGAAGGTTGGGTTATGCTTTTTAATCCACTCAGCCACTCTGGGTTGTTTGACTGGTGAGTTCAGTCTATTAACTTTTAGGGTGATTATTGATATATAGCTACTTATGTCATTTTATACTTTGTCTTTTATATGTTGCTCCAGATGATGACTTTGTTCCCTTTCCTTTTTAGATAGGGTGGGTACAGTTATGTTTTGATTGAATTTGTCTTTTGTTTTTTTCTTCACTTTCTCCCTGGGGATATGTTTTGAGGTTACCCTGAAGTTAGCGCTCACAGTTCTATGTTTACTATCTGATTTTATTTGAAAGTCTATTAGTCTTCTGTTGGAGTTAGAAAACAGAGCAAGGTCAGAGCTGGAGCTGGCAGAACATCAAAGACACCAGATCCAAGGAACCCGGTGAAGGCCGCTGTGCGAAAACCCTGGGACAGTGTGTCTGTGACTGTTGCCCACCAAAATAAGATAGATATAGTTATTTTGTTAGAGAGCAAAGCTGTATAAGCAATCTAATGTAACTATAAACTTGCTGACATAAGCTGCTTGAAGCAATGCTGTGCATTAACCCAATAAATAAGTGGAAGCCAGGATGGTCAGGACCTTCAGTCCAAGAGAAGGGAGACCATTGGTCCTCTGACCCCAGCTTCCCTATCTTCTTATACTTTCTCTTGAGTTTCTCAACCTCCTGTGGTGCCTTTCCTTACTATCTCTGCTCCCAGGATCAAACTCTTGGAGTCTTCTATTCATTCTAATCATCCACATTTTTGTTCTCTTCTCTTCCTCCGCACTTTTAACATTTGCTGTCTTTCTGTGCGGTTTCTTTATGCTTTATAAAGCATCCTTTAATATTTTTTGCAAAGCTGGTTTTGTGATGATTAACTCCTTCAACTTTTGCTTGTCAGAAAAGGTTTTTATCATTCCTTCAGTTCTGAATGATAATCTTGCCAGATATAGTATCCTAGGTTGAAACTCCTTTTCTTTCAACACTTTGAATATATTATGCCATTCCCTTCTGGCCTGTAGAGTTTCATTTGAGAAGTCCACTGAGTTTCATGGGGGCTCTTCTGCATCTGACACGTTTTTCTCTGGATGCTTTAAGTAGTCTTTTTTTATCTTGTTTTTTTGACACTTTGATGACAATGTGTGTAGGTGTATTTCTGTTTGGTTTTATTTTAATAAGAACTCTTTGAGATTCCTGGATCTGGAGGCTTGCTTCATTCTTCAAATTGGGGAAGTTCTCATCTATTATTTCTTCAAATATGGTTTCTGTCCCCTTTTCTCTCTCTTCCTCTGGGACACCTATGATCCGAATATTGTTCCTTTTGATGTTATCCCAGAGGTCTCAAATGCTGTCTTCGATTCTTTGAATTTTTTTTATCTGTTTGCTTGATTGATTTCCTCTGTCCTATCTTCCAGATCACTGATTCTATTGGAAGCTTCATCCATCCTATTGTTGAGTCCTTCATCGAGTTCTTTAATTCCACCATCATATCTCTTATCTGTTTGATGTCTTGTTTCAATTCTTCTCTTTGCTTCCTGACATTCTCATTTACCGCCTCTACTGATTTTTGGATTCCCATGAGTATGTTTATTACTGTTTCCCTAAATTCCTATTCAGGTAATTTACATACATCAGCTGTATTCAGATTTTACCCTGGGTTTTTGATTGGATCCATCATTTCATGTATATTTCTCTGTGCCTTTGCTCTATTTGGCATTCTGTTTATATTTCTGAGGGTTTGGTTTCCCTTGCATTACATAGGTTTGACTTGCCCAGTATTGACAATCAGGCTGCCGTTTTGCCTCTATCCACAAGGTGGCACTAGCAGGCAGCATTGGGGTTTGATATTGTATTTGCCTTCTCACAGCAATCCTGGGGGTGGGATTTCCAGTGGGTGGGGTTTCCGATGGGTAGAGTATCCGCTCAGTGGACCCCAGGCTCTGGTGTGGAATGGTTGTGGGAGAGGTTTGAGTTGGGTATTTCTTTGACTGACTTCTGGTATGGCTGTACCCAGTGCAATTTCACCGAGCAGGCTCCAGCTCAGCTCCATGTGCGCTAGTTCTCCTTTCACCCCGTCCCAAGTCAGCCCTCTGTGGCTCTGCGTCTCAGTCCCACTGCCTCATGCTGCCTCCGCAGCTGATCCCAAAATCCCTGCCCTCTGCCCCATCACGTTTCTGGTGACTCCCAAGCTCCGTTCCCAATCCAAATCTGCGGCTTAGCTGAGAAACTCGCTGGGTGCCCTTACCCACCATTAGTCATCAGCTGTTCTGTCTCCAGCTGAAGTGCCAGTTGTTTCTTGGTGGTTGTCTCAGGAAAATAGGTAATTTTTTTTTCTTTTTGGGTGTCTGTGGGGAGTGACCCCAAAATGTGTCCTATTAAGTTGCCTCCCGGAAGTCAATCTCTCTTTGATTTCCTTTTTGACTCAAGAATCATTAAGAAGCTTATTGTTTAGACTCCAATTAATTTGTGGTCTTCCAGCTTTCTTTCTATGGTTGATTTGTAGTTTTAAGTCATTGTGGTCAGAGAAGATGCTTGGTATGATTTCGATCCTTGTAAATTTGTTGAGACATGTTCTGTGCCCTAACATATGATCTGTCCTTGAGAATGTTCCATATGCACTTGAAAAAAAGGTGGTATCTGTAGTTTTGGATGAAGTGACTTGTTTTTCTCTAGGTGCTTTTATGATTCTCTGTTTATCCTGCTTTTTTGAGATTTTGATGACAATGTGTCTTTGTGTAGGTCTGTTTGAATTTCTTTTCCTTGGACCTCTTTGAGTTTCCTAAGTCTGGAGTTTCCTCAGAGTGGGGAAATTCACGGATATTATTTATTCAGACATAGTTTCTGCCTCCTCTTTTCTCTCTTTTCCTTCTGGGACCACTATGATGTGACTGTCTTGAATGCTGTCTTCATTCCTTTTATTCCTTTTTCTCTTTGCGGTTTTTCTTGATTCTAGATCCCTGATTCTATTGGAGGCTTCATCCATCCTTTTTTTGAGTCTTTCTGTTCAGTTCTTTTAGCTCAGTGATCGTGTTCTTCGTTTTTTGTTATCTTGCTTCATTTCTTCTCTCTCTTTTTTTGTTGTTCTCTTTTTCTTCCTCTATTGTTTTCTTTACTTCCTTGAGTAAGTTTATCACTGTTGCCCTAAATTCATGCTCAGGAAGTTTACATATGTCTGTTGTATTCAGATTTTCCCCTGGGGTTTTAAATAGATCCATCATTTTGCATATATTTCTCTGTCTTTGTTCTGAATGGCATCTGTTAGCGTTTCTGTGAGTTAGGTTTCCCTCTGAAATGGCCTTGTGTAGGGTTTCAGCTTATGCCAAATAAGCCTGGATCTTGGTTTGAACACTGGGACTTCCTGAGCTTTGTGGCATCACCACTGGTTGGATTTGTTGACATTCTTCGGTGGACACTGTGTTGGGTCCAAGAGTTCAGTCTATATTGTTGGAGTTTGTGTGGGGGATGCAGAGCCTTCCCGCAGCATCACAGGTCTGAATGTAATGACCACCTTGCTGGCCCACCTCAGCAATCAGGCTGCAGTTCTGTCTCCTCCCACAAATTAGTACTAGGGGGTAACACTGAAGTTCCTCGCTTGTGGGAGAATTTTCTTCCTTTTAGCTTGGGGGTGGGATTTCCAGTAGGCAGGTCCCATGGCTCCTGTGCAATATGGTGTGAGGGTGTGTGGGTAGGGGTTTCCCCTAGCTCCTTCCAGTTATGGCAGTTCCCGGTTTAATTTCACATCAGGGGCTCCCACTCAGTTCCACTGGGGTACTGGTCCTCTTGCCCTGTGCCAAGACCGTCTACCCTGGCTCCATGTCCTGTTCCCACTGGGTGAGCTCCCTGATATTGGAGCAACTCTCTGGGAGACTCCACCCCCTCTTCAGCAGCCCAAACCCCAAATCTGCAGTGTGGCTCTGAACCTGACGTTTTTGCCTACCCTTTGTGGTGGTGCTTGCCATTGTGTTCTTTATAGCCTCTGGACCTGCTTTTCCTCAATGTTTATGTCTGCAAAAGAGGTGAATTCCGAGCTACTGTGTGGGGAGGAGGTGAGACTTGACTCCTACTAGGTCACCATCTTAACTCTTTCCAGGGGCTTGACCCCAATTTCATTGTTTTTAATGTGGCTATCCTGTGGTCCTGACCACGATTTGTTGAAAAGACTATTTTTTGTATTGACCAAATAATAATGAGCAAAATAAAAAGATTAATTTTGGATCTCAGTTCTATTCCATTGGTTTTTATGTCTGTCTTTATGACAGTAGCACATAGCTTTGATTACTGTAGCTTTTACTGATTTTTGAAATTGGAAAGTATGAGATATTCAACTCTGTTCTTCCTTTTCAAGATTGTTTCAGGTGTTTTGGGCCTCTCTCATTTCCATATGAATGTTAGATTTAACTTGCCAATTTCTTTAAAAATTCCATCTGAGATTTTGAAAAAGATTGTATTGAATATGTACACTAATTTTAGAGTATTATCTTAATATCATGTCTCCCAACCCATGAAGATGGGATGTCTTTTCATTTATTTATGTATTCTTTCATTTCTTTCAATGGTATTTATCACTTTCAATCTACAAATTTTATACTGCATTTGTTAAAATATTCCCTTTTTATTCTTTTTGTTGCAATTATAAATGGAACTTTTTGATTAATTTCATTTTCAGATTATTAATTTTTACTCTCTAGAAAAAATTTGCTCTTTCTATATTGTTCTTATAACCTATCATATTGCTCAAGTTGTTTATTGGCTCATGCATGAGTGTGTGTGTGTATCCCTTAGTATTTTCTATGTGCAAAAAACTGTCTTCTGTAAATAGATCTAGTTTTACTTTTTCCTTTTCAATATGATGTCTTTCATTTCTTTTTCTTGTTCAATTGCCCAGGTAGAACTTCTAGTACAATATTGAATGTAAGTGGTTAAGTGTGGAGATTTTTGTCTCTTTTGTAATCTTAGATGGAAAAGTATTCATTCACTCCTTCACATTTGCTAGCAGTGTATCTTGTTAGATGCCTGTCCTCAGGCTGAAGAAGTTTCTTCTGTTCCTAGTTTGTTGATTTTTTTTTAAGAAACACCTTATTTATTTTATTTAGTCATTCATCTTGGGTGTTCTTTGACCCCAGGAAGTGAAACCAAATTCTTGGAATGTCCATGGACTGTGTTAGCTGAAGGTGGTGGACCCAACCACTTATCTACCAGGTCGCACCAGTTTTTAAATTTCTTTTTATAATTAAAAGATGTTATAATTACTGAATGCTTTTCCAGTATCCATTGAAATGACGATATGATTTCTGTCCCTGATTCTATTAATATGATTTATTACATTGATTTTTGAAGGTTGAGTTTTTTTAAGTTGATTACATTTTTTTGAGTATTTGTGTCTATGTTTGAAAGGAACACTGGTGTGTGATTTTCTTGTGGTTGTATCAGGGGAATTCTGGCCTCTTTGAATGAGTTGGGAAATGTCCTCCTATTTTTTTTTTTTTTTTTTTTTGAATAGTCTGTGAAAGATTGATATTAACTATTTCAACGTTTGGTAGAATCTACAAATGATGTGTTCTGGTCCTGGTCTTTTCTTTGTGGGTAGATGTTGGGCTTGATTCCCATGGTCATGGCCGTAAGGGATTAAGAAATAGAAAGAAAAGAAAGAAAAAGACCACAATAGAAACAAAGTGGGGTCAGGGGATGAACTATTGGGGATTTGTCACCCCAAATAGCCACACCAAGTCACTGACTCCTCATGTATTTACTGTCATTACACAAGGAAGTCATTCACAGAAAAAATATAAGAAGTAAATCAGTCATTCTAACAATCGTTGTTTACAAAGTGATTTTACATTTAAAAGGTTTTAGTTAACTATTTAGCTTCTAGGCTTCTTCCTGAGCCTCAGCAGGGAACAAAAACCTCCCCACCAAGGTTTTCCTTGCAGGGGCCGGTACCTAGTTTTCCAGGCACCTGGGTCATTGTCCCTCTACCCCCCTCTGCTGAGGCATTGCTTATCTAAACTAAGCTTCCTCTTTATTGATCCCAGCAGGTAGATTTTTTGATTACTGATTCAATTTCTTTACTTGTTGCCGGTCTATTTATATTTACATGTCTTTTAGAGTCAGTTTTAATAGTTTCATCTTTCTAGAAATTTGTCTTTTATATATATTATCTAATATGTTGGCATGCAATTATTAATAGTATTCCCTTATGATTATTTTTTATTTCTGTAAGGTCAGCATTTATGTCCTCTCTTTTATGCCTATATGCATATAGCCATGGGAATGCACACAACATACTAAAGAGCTTTTCAAAATCATGGTAGACATTTCACTTCCCAGAGCTTTCTTTGAATGTTTTTGGATACTCTGTTGTTTGTCTCAATTGTTATCCACTACTACAGGCGGATGTGAAGTGAATTCTTTTATTTTTAACAAATATATCCAATGAAGTGTTTTTTTTGTACTAAGCAGGGCCCAATTCAGGTCAAATAAAGACATCAGTGGAAGTGGGACCTGCCAAAAAAATACCAGAAAGGTAGAAATCATACTAATGATTTCTACAATATTTTAATATTAGTACTACATTTTAAATACATTGCCTTATTTAAATCAATTAATTACTTACATCCATAATTTCTCTATTTACTTTTTAATTGGCCAAAGTTCATATTCAGTTATTTATTCAACACAGGATGTGAAAACAGTATTTCCTGAATTTTTGCACATTAAAAATGTTTGTCACCCATCTGTAAGAAAAATAGTTTAGTGAGGCATAATATTCCTGAGGCCCACTTTTTTTTGTTTTTAACCTCATTGAGAACTTTGGGCCAAGATTGTCCTGCTCTCCTCTACCTTCCATTGTGGAATGATGTGAACCAGTCTGAGACCAGTCCAACATTTTTCTTTGGATTCTCCCAAGGAGATTTTACTTACCATTAAAGTATAGTCTATTTTTTAGGATAGCCTCTTTGTTGGTCTTCTATCCGTTTTTACTGGAATATTGTATTGTGTTTTACCTTCAAAGAGACAAGTTGATTGCATATGTTGGCCTTTATCTGTACTACACAGCTATCGTCCCTCTATAATCCCTTTACATTATTTTTCAACTTCCATTTCAATTCCTTCATTTTCTTGATCTGACTTCCTTGCGCCCAGCAATGTCTTAGTCTACTTTTTCTACATGCAATATGGCCAACATTTTTATGGTCATTTTATTTTTCTCTTCCACTTTATTTCAGGACTCTACCAGCTCATATTTCATTTCTTGGTGCTGTCCCATCATGTCCATCATGTCCCATCATCCTTAATGATCTCTTGAGTCTCTTTTTATAGCTTTTTAGTTGTCTCATTAAGCACTTTGACTTTTATGGCCATAAAATGCTATCTTCAAACGAGTGAGTAAGCATGTGTATACATGTATATATTCCTTGTGAGTAGGAGCCATGTCTCATTCTTTTGATCTTCAGATAGCAGGCACCCTGGGAAGACATGTAAGAGAGTTTTCAAGCCAACAGTCATTCATTAACAAATAGAGATATCTCTCAGATAGAATGAACCTATTTTAAATTACATGTGATGATATAAGGACACAAACCCAGGATGTTGACCTCCCAGTTAGATTTTTTTCCCATCCAAAGCAGACCCATTTTCCAGTGTGTGGGCAGCAATACAGCTATAGGGGCCAAATCCAAACTCATCTTCCTGTAGTTTTTGTTTCCTCAACCTCAGTATTATTGGCATTCTTGTGGGAGTTTATCTTGCTGTTTAGCATCCTGGCTTCTATTCAGGATGTTTAGCATCCTGGCTTCTATTCAGGATATCAGTAGTATTTCCTCCTTTCTTCCTTATCTACCAGTTGTGACAACCAAACATTTTCTCTTTCCTGGTCCCATTTCTAGGATCTCCTCTCCAGTTCCTCTCACACACCATTTATAAGAGTGATTTTTCTGAAATTCAAACCATTTTATTCCTTTCTTTGAATAATAAGAGTTCCACATTGCCCAGGTAAATTTCTGGATTCTGATCATGGTTTAAGGAACTTTTTGGAAGCTTGCCCTGCTTCCCTCTCTGACTTCTTTCCTAATTCTGACTCAGAAATACATCCTTGTATCAATCCATTGAAGGTTCATTGTTTCCAAAACATGCTGTGCACTTTGACATCACCTAGACTTTGCTTACTCGTGTCTGAGACTCATTATTTTTCATAGGGAATATTGTAGTGCTTCCTAAAGGTGCAATTTAAATATCATTCTTTTGGGAAAATTTAGCTGCAGCCTCTTCAGAATCCCTGCGCTTGGTGCAACCTCATTGAACTCACTGAGGACATTGATTTGTGAGTGCTTGTTTGCAAGGCAACCTTCCCCCTTTGGCTCTATATTCTCTTTCTCTAGCAGAAGACCTGACCCAGAGGAGAGATACCAAATCTGAATTAGAATACAGAAGGAGGAGGTACCAAGGGAGCTGATGAGAAGTGGAAGTCATGCAGGTGTATTAGCCTGGGGACTGAGACTGGGCTCTCTGAGTCTCACAGATCACCTAGGAATCCCAAAAACAATGTTGGAGAGTGAGGGTAACATGAGGGCAGAAAAGGTCAAGAGTCATGACTGCCTTCCTGAAGAGGGTGGATCTAAATTTCAGGACTTGAAGTGAAGATCATTAGAAAGAGACAAGAGGGTCTTCAGGTGGCCAGCTAGAAGGTGCAAAATTGAGAAGAATAATACATTTACAGGTCATTTACTATAATCCAGGCATAGGCCTACCACTTTATATTTATTAATTTTACCTTCACTAGGACCCTATGAAGCAAGTTCTGTTTTAATTGTACAAGGTCTCAAAGCCAACAGAGTTTTCTGAAAGACTTCCAAAGGCACAAAACTGATAACTGTGGAGCCAGGGACCTGGCCTGGGAAATGTTGCACCGACCCAGAGAAAACATGGAAGATGGGAGGACAGGCAGAAGACTGGCCTGACCAGAGTCAGGAGGCACTTTGGGAGAGGTTGGGTCTCACAGGAGGGTCATGGTATCTGGCTGTACAAAGCTGCAGGGCCACGATGTTGGAGTTCAGACCTGATGTTTAGACCATAGGGAGTTGCAGGCATTAGAGCTCAAAGGCACAGGGAGCTCATTAAGAAGGCATTGGATTTGGCCTTCTGGGAATTAGAGGCCCCAGGGGCAGAGTTTCAAAGAAGAGCTCCTCAGACTCCTGACCCATCCCTCGCCCAGAGCCCAAATCAGGTAAAGGGTGGTGGTGGAATCAGGGAACCGGTGGCTGGGAGGTCTCTTGTCTGTGTCACTTCTTCCCCTGCGGGTCCTGGTTCCCTCTACTGTACAAGCGTTTACACTTGCGCTTCTGACTCTCTTTTGTTTCTCTGTTGGTCTCTTCTCCCTTGTCTGTCTGACTTACTCTTTTGATATTTATGTTTACTTCTCTCAGTCCAGCTGCTCTTCTTTCCCTCTCTGTCTACCTGACTCAGTGTGGGCATCTCTCTCCAGGCATTTAGATTACAGTTGTCCCTGAAGACCACAGGATAAGAAGGAGAGACTGTTGTCGGGGAGGCTGAAGGAGTCGGGCTCTCTCGTGTCTCCCTCATAATCAATGGGACCCTTGGAAGTGGACAAATTGATAGTGGGTGGGAAGGCTGATAGGACAGTAATAGGATATAGGAGAGGAGGAGTCGGGCTACAGAGAAGGAAGGCCAGAGATTTGGGAGATCACCTTGAAATTGAGAGTTGCTTTAAGGATCTCTTATTGAGGAGAGAGGAGCAGGGAAAGATCCTTCCTGCCAAGATACCTATAGTCTAGTGAAGCTCCCTGCTGCAGTCACCAGGGAGTGTGAAGCTCATCTATGGAGGCTGCTCATCTCTGCCCCGTTTCCATCCTCCTCGCTTCTGCCTCTCTAAGCACTTCATGCCGTTTGTCACCTGTATTCTGTACCATATTATGGATACTTGAGTAGCTAGAAAAGTTCTTTTAATAAGATAGCACCTAGCAAATGCTACAGGACTGAGCGAATAGGACTAGAGATAGGAGTCAGTGAGAGGTGCTCTAGGCATCAGGAAAAGGCAAATTTAGATAAAAATGAGTGCAGAGATGTTGGGAAAGTCCTTAACTCTTCCTGGCAGAATAGACCTTAGCAATCCTCCTGCACCGCTTCTCTCAGAGTCTGAGTTGATACTAATGCACCCTGACATACCATCAGCTAGTTTTAGTCCAAACTTCTCAACTGAAACAGAGAACTCAGTGCTTCTCAGGATGATCCTTCTGTCTATGAACAATTCTGAGTGTCAGAATATTTTCTCTAGTTCATCTGAAACTCATCACCCTTGTAAGATTTACACTTAATTCTAAAGTTGGAGATACAAAGAGTAATTCTTATCTATGTTCCTTAATGCAGCCTCACAGACTGCAGAGTTCTCCCTAGCTTGAAATCTTCAGAGAAAACATCACCTCTTGCTTATGGATATTCTTTCTCCATCATTACAATAAATCATCCTATATGCTTCAGCTTGTCCACACACTTCTCTAAGATGTGGGTCCCAGGTGTAAATTCTGCATTCAAATGTCCCTGCCCCACTGGAGACAGCAAGTGTCCTGTCAACATAGTCTCTAGGGTGGTGTCCAAGATGGGAATCCCTGCTTTAATAGTTTAATAAATGCTGTTTGACCTCCTATCATGTCTCTGGCGCAGTGATTGATCCAGGAGATCTAGTAGTGAACAAAACAAAGTCCTTGCTTGAATAACCTAGTTGAGGATGACATAATCAGAAAATAGATCCTACTTTTTAAGAGGTGAGAAGTACCGTGAAGAAAAGTGAAGTGAAGGATGGCTGCATTTTTGTGAAGAAAAGGCTCTCTGGTGAAATGACAATGGGCAGAGAGAGAGGAATGACTTGAAGAACTACCCCTGACCATCTGGTAAAGAGAGTGAAAGTCTTGGACATTGTGGGAAAGGTCCTCAGGTGTAAGCCTGACTGAAAGGACTGGAAAGGATTGTAGTGTGGATTTTGTGGAGTGAGTCAAGGGGACAGTAATGGGAGCTGGGCTCTAAGAGCGAGATCATGTAGTGAACGTGAAGTTTAGATTTGGACTTGATTAATTTGAGGTGCCTATTAAGTATCCAAGGGCAGAGTTCAAGTAGGCTGTTGTATATCTGGAGTTTAGGGGAAGGGACTGGGTAAGAGATACACATGTGGACATGTATTTAAACCATGAGACTAGCTGGTTTCACATTTTTTCTTGTTGAAGTACGTGGTTTTATAGCTTGATTCTGTTGCATTAGTATAAAGGGTGTTAAAAAGGAAAGGAGGACTCAGTTGTCTAACAGCTTTGGCATAGATATATTTTGGAATTTTTCATCAAATATCTACATTCATATAGTTCTTACCTCCTTCTCATCAGTCACATTTGAAAACAGCTCCCTTCTCTGATTTGACCCCAATTCTTCCTTTTGTAGCCTGGATGCCACCTTATCTTGCTTCATCATGATCTTGCTCTACAATTTAGTCTGTCCCATTTCTGTAATTTTTACCCCTTTCTGTTAATTGGGAATTTCACTTCGTAATAGCAATCCAAAATTCTTTTGTCATAAAAATTATATTTCCATCACTATCTACCCTGTTGACATATAATTCCTTTCTACCGGGTACAAATTTCTAGAAATACAGCTTCCATTTCCTTCTTTTAATTTAGTTTGTGTAGACATCTTACTGAAGCTCTTCTCCCGAAGCCTCCTTTTGGCTAAAGGCAGTGGATACTTTTTAGAATCATGTTTTACTACTGTCTATGCACACTTGACCACAAAGACCACCTTCCCACTGCAGACCTTGTCTTTCTTTGGCTTTCTGAATCACATGTCACCTCTCCTTGAAGCCATTCCTTAGATATTATGGCTTCTCAGGGTTCTGTCTTCAGCTCTCTTCTTCCTTTACACACCCTGTGTAATCTCATCCCCTCTAGAGACTTCAGTTCTCAAAGAAGTGCTGATGACACTCAGATTCCTCTCTCCAGAGCTTTCTCTTCAGCTCTGGACCCATCAGTCTAACAGACACTAGGAGTCCCACAAGCTCCCTGAGTCCAAAACAAGACTCGTGTGTCTTCTTCACCTTTTCCCAAACTTCCTGCTCTGTATTCTCTATCACATTGAACAGCACCAATACCCAACTATTGACCCATACCTAGAGCTCGTCTTCACTCCTTTGTCTCCAGTCCCCAGTCATTTACCTACACACATAGATCCTACCTCCTATGACCTTTGTCTGATATCTCCCTTTCACCTACTTTCACCTTAGCTCCCATTCTCAGTCTTTCTTTTCTGAACACCACCAGTACTTAGCCTCCTCTTCCTCCAATTTAGTCTCTACATTATAGCCAGCATAATGGTTCCCAGATATAAATCTGATATCATGCCTATTTAATGGATCCTTGTCTTCCTCTCTTTAAAATCCACCCTCTTTAGTCTGTTTGCGTCATAATAGGTCCTCCATGGTCTGTCTGTCCTGGCTTACTCTCCAGCCCTGATCCTCTCTGGCAGTTCATGTTCATGACCTCACACAGTCATGATGGTTACTCTGCACGTCAGGTCCTTTCCTGTGCTTCACCTATAGTTAACATCTAATGGCTTCACAATCCAGCTTGACTCTTACATCCAGTAGGGTGCCCTCCACAGCTCCTCACATTGGCTTAGCTTTCTACAGCTGGCCATCTGCAGTCTAGCGTGTTTCTTCATCCTTCAGGTGTCAGTTCATCGTCCCTGTTCCCTCTGGCTTCACACTGCCAGGGTCCTAGTAAGAGAGAGAGGAGGGAAGAAAGTGCTTTGTTTGCTGGTACTGTCTTGATAATCTAGAAATCATGCTTTCTGTTCGTCTCTAGTATTTAAAGATGATTCCTTTGTTTATGAACTGCTTCATGTGAGTAGTTTTAAAAATCAAATCTGGTAATCTTTGTCTTTTAATTGTTTTGCTCAGTACATTTGCATTTAATTACTATTGAAATTAGATTTGAGTCTACCATCTTGTACTTATTTTCTACTTATCTCAAGTGCTTTTGTTTCTTTATTTCACTTGTCTACCTTCTTTTGAATTAGTTAGAAACTTTATTCTCTTTATATTCTGTATTATATTTTGAGTTTTACTACTTTTATTATTTCTTTGTTATTGGGGAACAGGGATCAGTAAATCTCACATTTTAAAAAGTCTTAAATGACAAAAAAAAAAAAAAAAACTGCTACAGTGATTGTATAGCTTGCAAAGCTTAAAGTATTTATTGTCTGTCTTTTTACTGAAAAGTGTATTGATACCTAATCTAGAGGCTATAATAACATTCTTGACTTTAATGAGTATTTCATCATTTCCTAAACAATGCGAAAATCTATTTTTGTCACGTCTTCTACTTCTATGTATAGACACGTTTTAAAGGAAAGGTAACAGGAAGAGATGACGGTGTGCAGGCAGGCAGGCAGAGAGGCAGAGAAAAGAGCAAACAGCACTTCTTTTTTTCAGCTGTTCATCTTGGTTGTCCTGCCCTCCCCACCTCTACCCGCCAGGACACAAACCCAGGTCCTCAGGATGTATGTGGATTGTGCCGGGTGGAGGCTGTGAACCCAAACTCTACTCCTCCAGGGAGTAGCCTTCTATGTATGTATTTAAAGTCCCATACAATACTGTTATTTTTGTTGTTTTAAACAATATTTTATATTTACCCACATGTTCACTATTTCTAGTATTCATTCATTCTTTCTATTCCATACTTCCATCAGGGATCATTTTCCCTCAGCTTAAATTCTTCAATATTTTTTTTCTATGAGTCTTTCGGTAGCAATCAGCTTTTTTTTTTTTTTTTTTTGAGCAAAGAGCTTTTATTTCTTAAGGATACATTCATTGAGTATAGTGTCCCAGCACAGTAACTTCCCCTTGCCCTCCCCTCCTCTCCCTTCTCCTTCACTCTCTCCAACTTCTTCTCTCTTCTCTTTCTCCCCTCCCCTATGTATCACCCACCTCTGGGCCATGGAGATAGGACTTTGACTTCCCATGGAGTATAGTTTCTTTGCAAACAATAGCTGTTTTCTGACTTGAGTCAGATATGAATAACTGCGTCTGTAGTGTTCCCTTGCACCCATTGAGCTATTCACATGTCCCTCTGAAGCCCGTTGTTGGAGGAGCTCCAAAGGGGGGCAGAAGTCTTCACTTGGCATGAAACTCAGAGATAACGCTCTATTTTCAAATATACAATTCTTTCCTTGACCCCTCTGAAATCTTTTATAAGTTACATGAGCTATACAAGTAATTGAAGTACAAGACACAGTTTTGTGAAAGCTCTACATTTTGAAATGTGGCATTTGTTATTTGCCATCTCAGAATAAACTGGGATTAAATAGCATAATATTGACATGAATTTTCATGTCAGAAAGAAAAGCTTTTAAAAATTTTGGTCAACAATTTTGTAGCTGCCCTAATATGCACCTGCGTAGCCACTAATATTTGGTATGCTTCACATATGCAGCAGGGTTTGAATCTGAAGATTTCATCTTATGATTGATGGCTCTGCTCTTTCTCTGCACCAGGAGAAGCATGCAGGACTTCCGCTGGGGAAACCACAGCTCTCTTACTGAATTCATTCTTCTAGGATTCTCTCAAGACACAGAGATAAATGTTATTCTATTCAGTGTCTTCCTCTTCCTCTACCTCATTACCCTTCTAGGCAATGGACTTATTATCACCTTGATACGCATGGACTCCCGCCTCCATACACCCATGTACTTTTTCCTCAATGTTCTATCCATTTTGGATATGGGCTATGTTACCACCACAGTACCCCAGATGTTGGTTCATCTGGTTTGTAAAAAGAAGACCATCTCCTACATTAGATGTGTGGCCCAGATGTACATCTTTCTAATGCTGGGAATCACTGAATCTTGGCTTTTTGCTGTCATGGCTTATGATAGGTATGTTGCCATTTGCCATCCCCTGCGGTATAAAGTCATCATGAGCCCTTTGCTGTGTGGTTCCATGGTGGCCTTCTGTGCATTCTGGGGTATCAGCTGTGCCCTGATCTATACTGTCTCTGCTATGATTCTTCCCTATTGTGGCCCCAATGAAATCAATCATTTCTTCTGTGAAGTACCTGCAGTTTTGAAATTGGCCTGTGCAGACACATCTCTCAATGACCAGGTGGACTTCATTTTGGGCTTCATTCTTCTGTTGGTCCCACTCTCCCTCATCATCATCGTCTACATCAATATCTTTGCTGCCATCTTGAGGATCCGCTCAGCCCAAGGGCGCCTCAAGGCCTTTTCTACCTGTGCCTCTCACATTACTGTGGTCACTATGTTCTCTATTCCATGTATGGTCATGTACATGAGGCCTGGCTCTGAGGCCTCCCCAGAAGAGGACAAGAAGTTGGCTCTATTCTACAATGTCATCTCTGCCTTTCTCAACCCCATCATCTATAGCCTTAGGAACAAAGATGTGAAGAGGGCTTTCCTCAAAGTGACAGGTTGGGGCAAAGCCCCAGAATGAAGTCATACTCAGCACCTGCAACAAACCTGAACACAACCTACATGACTTCCATCAAATTCTTTCCAATGTCTAATGGCACAATTATATATTAGAGGGTTAAATAAAGTGATATTTTATGAAAGCACCCAGAAGACAGTAGCAGTGAGCACCCCTCAAGTATGAAGATACAGATAGTGAGATCCATGAAGGCCTATATTTGATTCATCTTTTTATTATCAGTTTATTAGGCCTGGCAAAGAACTGACATCAATATTCATCATTTCTATTATTAAATGAACATAAGACTGAGTGTTTGAGCTCTGGACTCATGAAATAAATTCAAATGGATGGCACAAGATGACTTCCAGATTCCCAGATAAATGCCCTTCTATAGCTCGATCAGGGATTTGGCAAAGTCTGAAGAAAGAACAGTTTAAGAAAAATCAGTGTGATCATATGAAATAGAGTTCAGGGGAACAATGCAGGTCAGTTTTCATCCCGTACTATTGGGAGAGTATGAACTTAGGGCACATAAACCCTCAGGTCGCTAAAGAAAGGAGCTCTGTTTCAGAGAAGTGGTATTTGCAGATAGGAATAGAATCTCTAAGTAATTGGGTAAAAATCTCCTCCCACCCAGACGATTTTCATAATGTGTTTTCAACTTTTTCTAAATCATTGACATAAAATGGATGGCACATATTTAGATCACACATGTGCTGAGTTCTGAAACATGTACACATCTGTGAAACCATCACAATAATGAAGGTCATTATAACCATCTCCAACAGTTTCCTGTGACTCTTTGCAATTCTTCTGTATTAGAATTCTTTTGTATTTATTGGTGTGTAACAAATGACCTCCAAATTTTGTGACTAAAAAAGCCCAAACATTTATTGTTTTGCAGTTTTGTGGTTTATGAATCTGAGTGTAAGTCAGCTGGGACCTCTGGATTGGGGTTCTCACAAGTTGTAATCAAGGCATTGGCTGAAATTTCAAATATCCTAAGGCTTGACTGAGAAGGATCTACTTCCAAGTTCATTTGATTGTCTCCAGGAATCATTTCTTGGCAGGCTGTTGAAATGAGGGTCTCTTTTCCTTCCTAACTGTTGTTCAGAACATCCATTCGTTCCTTCCAGGAGGGCCTCTCCACACAACTGCTTGCCACATGGCAGTTGACTTCATCAGAGTGAGCACCAGAGAGACTGTGAGCAGGATCTTCTGTAACATAATCTTGAAAGTGACTTTCTGGAACTTCTGGTATATTTTATTATTGAAAAATAAACTACTAGGTCTAGCCCAAACAAAGGTAGGGGACTGATTACACAAGGGTGTGATTGCCAGATGGAGGGGTCATTGTTTCATGCAAAGCTTCTTTCTTGTGATTTAGACTTTTGCTAATCAAGGAATAGTCTGTGAATTAGCATCACCAGTATCATCTGGGAATTGTTAAGAAAGACATAATCTTGGTAACTCCCCATCTATGGAATCAGAATTTGAATTTTACAAGATTCTACTTTTAAATCTGAGAGCAATGACTTAGCCAACACTACATAGACAAACCACCTGTCAATGGGCCTATAATATAAACTGATTTTTAAATGTAAAATAAAAAATTAAGCTCAGTCATGAATAAAACTTTTAGAAAATTCAGGAAGAGAAAATTAAACTTCCTTGACACATGTTTAGCTCCAGGGTTTCAGGTAAAACTGATATCCCACCCTCTTGTCTTATTACATTGTACCTAAGAAAAATATGAACTTGATTTTTGGTATCCTTGCTTCTGAGCTCTCATTTTATTTTTGAGGAGAATGATAAAGAGGACACTACATGATTTGGTGTCTCTTGGCAAATATTCCATTTATTCAAGAAAATAATATTTGTTTCTTTTATTGTTTTCATCTACTAGTTCTATCACCTACTGAAAGAGGAGTGTTTGCAAATATAATTGTGGATTTGTCCATTTTCCCTTTCAGTTCTGCATTGCCTGTGTTTTGAAGGTAAATTGTTTAATGTATACACATTTAGGATTGGCATATCTTACCAGATTAACTATTATTATACAATGTCACTTCGTCCTTGTTGTTGTCCTGAAGTATATTTTGACTGATACTAGTGTTGCTTTTCCAGCTTTCTTTTGATTAGTGTTTGTGTAGTATATTTTCCCATTCTTTCACTTTTAGTTTACCTATGTCATCAACTTTGCGTACGTTTCTTGGATATGGTGTATGGTTGAATAATTTCTTTTAACCCACTCAATCTCTATTCTTTAATTTGTGTGTTTAGATCATTTACATTATATATAATTACTAATGGAATTTTATCATTTGCTTTCTCTTTGTTCCCTATGTTTTTAATTCTTCTCTTATCCCTTTATGTTTCTTTTAAGTTTTTAAAAGCATTTTTTAGTATTACTCTTAATTTAGCTATTGTGTTTTTTATTACATCTTCTTTATATAATTTTTTAGTGATTGCTCTAGGGATTGTAATATGCATGATTAATTTTTAACCATGTATTTAGAATCAGTATTTTACCACTTTAAGTATGATGTAGACAACTAGCCATCAGATGACCGCACCTCCTCTAATTATGGCGATCTTACACAGCACTTTACATTATATACATTGACAGCCCCATCAAGTGATGTTGTGATTTTTGCTTTCAGTCATCAAACATATTTCTTAATGTCCATTGACAGATTACTAGTTTCTTAAATGTTATGTTTATACTCAATGTAATTCTACTCTGCTATTTAAAAAGATGAAGTTATGCCTTTTGCAACAACTTGGATGAAATTCAAGGTGATTATGCTCAGCAAAATAAATCAGTGGAAAAAAAAATACCCCATATGGTTTCACTCATATCTGGAATAGGAAGAAACAAAATGAACAAACTAACAAAATACAACAAAATTCTAAGGACTCTGAAGTCAAGAATGACCTGATAAGATTCTTATTTTAGGAAGATAACACTAGGACAGTAGGAAGAAAATATCATGGGATGGAATGGGAGGAGATGGAAGGGTCAAAACTAAACTGAGCTGTGAACAAGAGGCCGCTAGAGTTATTTGGAAAACAAAACGAAACAAAATATAAACCTTAATATGAGACTAGAGAAAGAAAATAAATACTGGAGCTATTACCAAAATGGAAACCATGTAATTTTTTACTGAGGTTTAGATGGTAAGAAAGAGGAAACTTGGATGTCTTCCATATTTCCAACACGGATAACTGGGTGGATGATAATTTTACTTGAGATGGAAAAATAGGAGAGAATGACAAAATCTGGGGTGAAGAAATAAAATTTTAGTTTGCATATGTCAACTCTTATGCCTGGGCACCCTTTGTGATAGTGTCTACTGAACAGATAGTGGTGTTGACGTGGAGCTTAGAAGAGAAATCTGACTTAGAGACATGTCTTTGTGAATCATCAGCATATTGGTGCCTGTTAGCATCATGAGTATGGGTGAAATTTCTTAGGAAGAGTGAACCAAATAATTGCTGCTAACTGGAATTTAAGGAGGCACTGCATTTTAAGAGGTGGGAAAAATAAGATAAATCTCTAAAGATATAAAGAAAGCATAGGAAGAGTGACGCCGTTGAAGTTGAGGGAATAAGTATTTATAAGGAAGAAACAATGCTGAAAGATCAAATATGACAAAAATTGAAATGTGTCCACAACAAATTTAGCAAACTGGAGGTCACTAAAGAACTTGAGGAAGACAAATGTAGAAAAGACTACAATGAAGATATGCAGAAGAAGTGTATCCACACTAAACAAGTCCAGTGGAGATGACACTGCAACAAAGTTTTAAATGACAAGAGTAGAAAACACTAAAAGGGAATAATTTCAGGCACACAAAGAATTGAGGACCATTGATTAGATCTATGAGGAGCAAAAGTCATCATTTTTGCTCACCCCACAGGGATGACTGAGGAACAAATCAATTTGTATATATGAAAGCAATGCATGAAACACTAGAAGTAACACTGTTATCAAAGTCAACTTCCTTGACTTTGCAGTGACCTGCTGGAAATGTGGCCCAAGTGCTCTGATGGTGGCTCATTGTAAGGGTGGGGTGTTTGGCCTCCACTGACCTGTGATATAGACTGGAAAGTACTTCTGGCCAGAAAGTTCACCTCCTGTATTTCTCTCCTTTTGAGAATCACTGTCCTACATTGTGTTTCAACCTCCCCTTCTGAATGTTAAAGTATTAGCTCTGAGTATTTCAGACTGTGTTTGTATCTGGAGATGAGTCAGTTACGATGAGGAAGTATGTGTGGGCCCTAGTCCAGTCTGACTGGTGTCTTATAAGAGGAGGATATTTGGACACATGAGAGAGACAACAGGGCTGCATGTGCACAGAGAAACGACCATGTGAGGTCACAGTGAGAAGGTGGCCACCTGCAAGTTAAGGAAAGAGACTGCAGGAGAGACCAGACCTGGGGACACCTCGATCTTGGACTTCTAGCCTGCAGAACTATGAGAAAATACGTTTTTGCTCTTTAAGTCACCCACCTGTGGCTCTGGCAGCTCAAGCAGATAATACCCTGTCTGTTGTCTGATGCCGATAAATTGCTGCTTCATAAATGTTCTCCTATTTTATAGTTGTTTATAGTGGGTAGGTAGCTTTAATATTTGTTACTTGGTGATGTCTAGAAATGGAAGTCCCTCTACACATTTGGAATTTAAAAAACTGTTCTTAAAAATTCATGGATTGAAGAGGAAATCATAATAAAAATACAGAATAAAGGTGTTTTACCCTACTGGTGGCTAGATTGTGGTATTGTCACTTAATTGATAGTTCTTTCCACAATCGTGTAATGTTCAATTACTAAAATAAAACCATTTATTCTTAAAATAATTCTGACTTGGTTAGGTATGACCTGTTTCCCAGAATCCCCTTCTTTGCATGTTTTAGGGTTTGGCCTGCAGAAGGGAAACAGCTGCTCCACTGCTGGGTTGAAAGTCTTCGCTGCTTGATGTGGTGCGGTAGATGCATGTGCTCACTGGGCTCTCATTTGTGCTTGTTTTCCTTGGAAAGCTCATCTTATCAAGAACTGGTGCTGGGATCAACAGTGATCCCAGCCTACAAGTGAAGACCATTATTTTCCAGATATCTGGATATATTGTGATTGGATGTGAAATTAAACTGGGGCAAAAAAGAACAAGAGAATGAATGTGAAAACTCAGATAAGGCAAACGACTTATTCATCAATTGCTAAAAGGTCAAAGAATATATGTGTGTGATGGTGTGTATGTGTGTGGTGGGTGTGTGTGTGTGTATGTATGTGTTTCAGTGCGTATGTGTATGTGGTGTGTGCATGCTGGCAAAGAAGTTTGGCTTTGTAGCCTTATCTGTATTCTCAGCCTTAATGTTTGACTTCAGTGCTGAAAAGGCATTTATAACTGTTAGTGGTGTTATCACAGCAGCCTGTTCACAGCAGTTTCTTACTTTCATTCACAGCTGTTTCTTTCATTTATAACATGTGAGCATTCACATCATTAAATAGTCTTATGCAATTTATTTTCAGGATGAAGAAAAAACCTCCAACCAACCAAATTTTAAAATGGGCGAAGGACTTGAATAGACATTTTGCCTTATAAGCCATATAAATGGCTAATAAGCACATGAAAATCAAAACCAATGAGGTGTCACTCCTCACCCACTAAGATGACCATAATAAAAGAACTGGAAAATAGCAAGTGTTGTCAGGATGTAGAGAAATTGGAAGCCTCCTATATGGTTGGTGGGAATGTAAATTGGCACAGTCATGGTAGAAAACGTTTTGACACATTCTCAAAAATTTAAACATAGAATTACCGTGTGACTCAGTAATAACCTAGATACATACCCCAAAGAGTCACAAACAGATGCTCAAGCAAAAGCTTTTGCACCGATGTTCACAGCAACAATATTCATAAAAGCCAAAGGCAGAAACAACTCACATGTACATAAAAAATGCAATGTTCAATGTTCAGTGACTACGTAGTAGACCATCATGTATTTAAATTACTCACTATTTATCACAGGAGTGCTTCCAATTGGTTCCGATTTTCTCCTATCATAAATGTAATTATCTTGCTACTTTCCCCCACTTATGATGTCTTTTTCCTAAAATGTTCTGAAAGTGGAAATATTAGGTCAAAGGATATACACACATTGAAGGTTCTTGACACCTAAAGTCAAATCATCTTGCAAAAAGATCAATTTTTACTCCCACTAGCAAAGTATGAAAGTCTGTGTTTCGTTACATCTGGTCTCTACTGTTTAGAAACTCTTTGCCAGTTTTCATTGTTGATTTTTTTTAAAGGAAAGGTGCAGGCTCAAATGAAGGTGATCAGAGGCAGGCAGGAAGAGAGAGACAGAAGAAGCACTTTATTTTATTTCGCTGTTCATCTTGATTTTTCACCCCAGCCGGGGACATGAACCTGGGTCCTTAGGATGCATGTGGACTGCACTCTCAGCTGGAGGCAGTTGACCAAAACTCTACTCCACCAGGACGGGCCTCTTTGACAGTTTTAAAGGTGAGAAAGGTATCTCGATATTTTATTTCATTTGTCTGGTGCCTGCTATGGTGGAATCTCCCACGTGCTTATTGAAATTCTGAATTTCTTTATGATCTGTTGCCAGTGTTCTGGGGTGTTTTTATATGTATATATAAAGGCACATTTATGAGTGTGTGCTTTACCAATTTGTAAGAACTCTTTCCACGTTAATGATATCCACATTTCTGAAAGTGAAGTTGCAATTATCGGTCTGGTTTTGTGTTCTCCTTCAATATTTCTTTATCAAACAGGCAGCACTGGCTCCTGGTCAGTAGGTAGGGTCAAGGGTACTATCTCTGAGGAGCCTGGGAGCCTGCATCTCGGCATGGTCCCTGGCCTCTTGGGGAGGCACAGTCATCATGCTGCATTTTTCCAGGCAGCCCAGCTGGGCTTTTGTGAGGAGTTTCATAGGCAGTGGCATCAGCAAGGGGCTGGGCAAGAAGAAGCACTTTGGGCTGATGTTAGCTTTTGGGACAAGACCCCAGGCCCCCTGGGGCTTTCTTTGCTGGGGGCTGGAGCTCCTACAGCAGCAAGAAAGGGCAAAAGCCACTGAACATCGGTGGTGCCCAGTGACATAAGCCTGCAGTTGGTGCAGACTGGGAAAAAGCAATTTACTTTCCCGGCAAGTTTCTATAAGGAGCAAGCAGTTTTTCACAGACAGTCCTGCCTAAGCAAGAGGGAACCGAGCAAAACTCTCCTCTTGAGTTTTTAACCTCTCTCCAGACTCCCTACATTTTGTATCTGGAGGTAGCATTCTGCTCACTCTTCCCTCTCTAGTTCCCCTATCCTTATGTGGACAGAGACCTTTTCCTTGAGACCACCCAAGACAGGCTGTGGTTTACCAAAATGAGTTTTATTAGAGACAGAGGGAAAAGCAACATGAAGAGGTATAAAAATACAAAAGCACAGACACAACTGGTTACAAAACAGTGTTTTCCCCCATTCTAAGAGAACGTCAGTCGACCTCAGATGCTCTAATGGGCACAATTGTAGCTATAGATCCATTTCTTCCTTCCCCAGTCTCTCTGACTCTGAGTCTCCACTTTTCAGTTTTTGAGCTTCAGCTTCTTTCATGCCCGCCTCTCCATGTCTTTGTTCCTCTCTTTTCTAGGGTTCCAGTCACTTCCACAGCCCAGGAGGATCACAGCTACTTATTAGCTGATAGTTTATCCCTGAGTAAGACATTTTAAAAGTTAAAACAAACATGTGTTGGAAGGTTACTAAATGTCTGATTTTTCATATATGATTTCATTTAGTCATCACATTTTTCCTGTGAGGAAGAGACATAAACTTAGAGTTGCAGAAATTCACATATCTAGTAGTTTGTCAAACCAAGTCTCTTACGCTGCTCCATCCGGCACCAAGTTGAGACTCTTGATCACTGGGCTCTGTCTTCAAACAATCTCTGTCCCAACCACAAACCACAGAAGGCGCAGTGTCTGAGCACCTGTTGTCACCCACTGGGCAAGGGCAAAGTCAGCTGATCGGAGTCCAGTTCTTCCAGGCCGCATGGAAAGTGTTGGTGGGGAGGAGGTGTGAGCCCTGCCTGGTTCAGCTCCCCAGGGTTTCATCTTTAACACCTCACTCTGGGGCCCTGTTACAGCCCATCAACTTGAAAAGAGCCTTTTTCACATCCTTGTTCCTCAGACTGTAGATGACAGGGTTGAGGAAGGCCGTGGCAATGTTGTAGAAAAGGGCCATTTTCTTGCCACTGCTTGACAAGGAGCCAGAGCCAGGGCTCATATACATGATGATGCATGGGATGGCGAACATGGTGACCACGGTGATGTGGGAGGCGCAGGTGGAGAAGGCCTTAATCCGTCCCTGGGCTGAGCGGATCTGCATGATGGTGGCAAAGATGTTGATATACACAATGACAACCAGGAAGAGTGGAACCACAATGACATTGAAGCCTGTGATGAAATCTACCCAGTCATTGAGGGAGGTGTCTGCATAGGCCAGCTTCAGGACAGCAGGCACCTCCCAAAAGTAGTGGTCAATTTCATTAGGGCCACAATAGGGCAGGCGCATAGCAAAGAAGGTATAACACAAGCTACCCACCACCCCGTAGGCTGCACAGACGCCCACCATGAGGAGAAACACCCCGCGGCTCATGATGACCTTGTACCGGAGAGGGTGGCAGATGGCCATGTACCTGTCCACAGACATGATGGAGAAAAGCCAGGACTCAGTGACCCCAAAGAGGAGGAAGATGTACATCTGGGCCACGCATCGAGCAAAAGAGATGGCCCTCTTCTTGCTGAGGATGTGCACGAGCCTCTGGGGCACGGTGGTGGTGGTGTAGCACACGTCCAGCGTGGAGAGGACACCGATGAAAAAGTACATGGGCGTGTGGAGGCGCAAGTCCTGGTGGATGAGAGTGATGAGGAGGCTGTTGCTCACGAGGATCAGCAGGTAAAAGACTAGAAAGAAGGTGAAGAGCAGAGGACTGGTCCTGGGGTTGGGCCAGCAGAATGAATTCTGTCACCGCAGACTGGCTGAGTCCCTGCATTGCGAGCTGCCTGTGTGAAGAGTCTGGGGGATATGGAGTTTGTCGAGTGTCTGTGCCAAGTCAGGTAAGGAATTTTCACCCTCATCATCTCATGTACAATTTTCTAACAGGAGCTGGGGACTGGCAGATGGAGGCTCTATGAGATCTGTTGCCACAGCAGTTGAATGGTTTTGGGTTTGGTTCAGGGTTTAATCGAGGATCTTTGTCATGAAAATAGTGAGACCCAAGACAGGGACGTGCTGCATGTGATGGTCTGTTCTGTAAGATCTCGCTTCCCTTTTCCTGCAACTGCATTCACCCCATTTTCTGCTTTCTCTTGGGACTACAGATTCTAAACCATGGTTTAAGATTAGGGACAGGATTAGGACTATTATATTCATTATTTGGGTTCAAGTTTGATCACTGTTGGGATTAGAACAAAGGTGAGAATTGGGCGTTCAAGTCAGTAGTCTATAGGATAAGAGTTAAAGTCCCTTTTCAGATTTAACTTTTTCTGATGAACAAGACTTCACCAGTGTTCATTAATTACATCATTCATGCAGCAATTTTACCAAATATTTACTATTTACAACAAATCAAAGGAGCTAGGGAGAGTTATAAATAATCTGGATGGTAAAAGTGATTTCATGCTGTCTATCAAGATAAATTCTAAATTTGTTAAATAGTTCGATGTGGTGTGCCCTGGTGACCTAATGGTTTAGTACACCAGGCGTAGTTCACATACAGCTGAAGGCCCCTGGTTCAACTCCCAGGGCTGGGGAAACAACCAAGATGAACAACTAAATGAATCAGTGCTTCTTCCTCCTCTCTCTGCCTGTCGGACTGCCTATTTGCCTTTATTCCTGCCTGTACCTTTCCTTAAAAAAACAAAACAAAAAACAACTAAACACAAAAAACAAAATTGTAAAGCAATCTAGGAGAATAAATATGTGTGAAAGTTTATTTTATGAGGGGATAGTTCAAGCATCATTTGCATGCTTTCAAGTCCTTCAGTCACATGGTGAAGGCCCTTTCCCTTTACAAGCAAAGAGAGCAGCGTGAACCTCCATCCTATCCGCTGTAAGGTCAGTATTTTTCCTAATATTTTGGAGGGTTCCTTGTGTTTTCCTTGGTCATGTTGTCTAAAATTCCCTGTGCTCACTGAATTCCTGAGCCCCCATCCTCCCACTGCCTTCCTTACATTGGTACTGGCCCTTTCAGTGGCTCATGCCTCTTCTCTTTCTCATTCTGCCCCCACACCCAGGAACATGGGCTTGTCATTTATGAGGCTTGCCTGAGGGTGTGGTAAAAGGAAGGTGACCTACACTGCGGCACAGAGCAGACAACCATTTATGTTGTGATGTCCCCAAGGCCTCTCTGCAGTAGTTTTTTTCTGACCTTCTCCTCTTTGGTTCCTGGTCAGCTATCACATTGCTGGGATTTGGTCTCTCTCCTGGGACCAGCTACTGTCTCCTCTGGTCTCCCCTGGTCTCCCCTATTCCAGGACTCCTTATACCCGGTCACCTGGGCAGTCAGTCTCAAACCCCAAATCCTCTCTTTTTCGGTGGTTTCACCCTTGCCGTCACAGAAAGCACTGTTAAAACACAGGCTCACACCCAGTTTCCAATTTAATGAGCGTGACCACTAACAAGTTCCCAGGTAATATAGACGCTGCCTGCCTGCCGGGACCACTCTTGAGAACCACTTATCTCTTTAGAGAAAGCTGGTTTTCTTTCTTTCATTTTCCCTGTGTACATATTACACACAGCTGCTCTCACCTTCCCCTGACTAAATGCCAATATTTTCTTCCTTTTACATAACCATAAAAGCAAAGGAAGAGGTAAGCCCTGGTGACTTAGTGGTTAAGTCTACAGTCTCTGGACTGCACAGTTCACATACTTCCCAAGAACCTGGGTTCACGACCCAGGTGGTGAGTCAACAATCAAGATGAACAGCTAAATAAAATAAATGAAAATGTTCCCTCTTCCTTTCTCGTTCTACCTGCCTGTGTGCTCACCTTCATTCTTGCCTATAAATTTCCTTTAAAATAAAGAAGTAAGAAAAAGAAAAGGAAAAGATGAATACTTCTTAACCATATAAAAAAGAAACTTGTCTCTAGGTTAAAAACACCAATGATGTTTGTGACATAGATGGAAGACAAGTGATTCATGTCATTAGACTATGAAGGTCTATTATAAAACATAAGGAAGAAGACTAACAACCAAGAAGGAAATGTGACTAGTCAATTCACAAAAGAGAGATTCAAGTGGACAATGAAACATAAAAAGGTTTAGTCTTAATAATAGTTAAAGATTGCAAGTAAAAGTATCAATAAAATACTGATTTTAACCTATAAAGTTGGTCCAAAAAATCTTGAAAAATGGTAATGCCTGGCTTTGACCAGTTTACAGTAAAACAAGAACTCTCACATATTTCTGTGAGAAATAAATGACTATATTTCTGCAGGAAAACTTGGCATTATGTAAATTTCACTTTTAAGAATTTTGTATCAGGACAGAAATCAATTATGTGGGGAGAGATTTTCATCCAGGATGTCCATTAGTGTTATTTCTAACAGGAAAAATTAGAAACAAACTACATGTCCTAAAGGAGGGGATTGATTAATTAAATGACATTCTATTCATGTGAATCTGCAGTCTTTAGATATCACCCTTTTAAGACTAATTCACATTATAGGGAAATGTTCCAATAGATTGCTACATTAAAGAAGCAGGATATGAAACTATATCTATGGTCAAATCCTAATAGTATTAAGATTTACATGTACAGATAATAAATTGGAAAAGAATATACCAAAATGTTAATAGCAGCCATTTCTGGTGATTAGATTTATAGATGATATTTGTTAAAACTCTCTGAACTTTTGAATTTTTTTAAATAGTATTTCTACTTTTTATGAATTACTTTGCTATGAGGTAGGTTCAAAATAATACTTTCAAAGTGAAATACAGAGGAATTTGACATCTTCATTTTGACCAACTAGATGAAAGGGTGCTTATGAGACAGAAGATCGGAGCTGGAAGAAGATAGGGCGCACCTATCTAGAGAAGAAGATGGGTGGGAGTGCGCTCATCTCTGTCTCCAGGAGACGGGACTGGAGCAGGTCTGCTGTCTTGGCTCATCAGAGCTGCTCTTGGGAGTCAGCGTATGCAGCCTCACACAAGTGCTTTTATTGGCTAATGGAAACATGCTTGGGAAGGAGACAGCCTGAGAGGTGAAAACCTAGGCTGGCTTCATGTGTCTGAGGAAGTTAGACTGGGAGACAGAATGGTGCCCCCAGCTGAAGTGACTCTGTCTAGGGTGGGAGCAGAACAGCTCCCAGAGGAGGAGATTCTACCATAAAGAGGAAAGAGAGAGGAACATAGGTTCTAGATTCCTGATTGGTAGCCCTCTGAGGCTGGCAAAGGAGAAGCAGGAGTAGAGCTCAGGCCGTTGTACCAGGGGCCCCCAAGTGAGGGAGGAAGAGCCCGGATTTGGAGTCTTACTGTGACCGGAGCAAATTATTCCACAGAACCTTAGCAGCATGTCTAGGAGCGACTCTGCAGGGGCGTGGAAGATTGGATGAAGGTGGTTCTGAGTTCACACAAGTGAGCAGAGTGGGTGGTGAATAAATGCCAAACACACATGAGGTCTCTGGTGTCTCTGCCTGAGCTAGCACAGCCCCCTCTTTGCCTCCCGAGTCACCTGGAGACCCCCAAACTGCAAAGCAGATGACAGGAGGAAGCTGACCCCCTGGGTAACGCGGACCCAGCAGATTGGGGCAGAGGATACATGGACAAAAGCCACCACTCCCGGCAACCTGTCTTCCAGCAGCTGGGTACATGGCCAGAGAGACTGCCCTCTCCTCCCAGCTCGCAGCCTGCTCTCCCTGGCCCTGCCTGCCATACAGCTGGGGCCAGAAGGTCATTTCTCATTATTGGTAATAAAAGAGACCAGAATACCTAACACGTCCACTAAGATCCAGCTCCTGTGCTCACCAGAGCCCTGGTCTGCCGGATGATGCTGGACAGTCACCTAGCTCCCTGGCCCTGGTGATCTCATCTGTAAAAGAGATTGCAGATACTCTGTAACAACTTCTCAGGACAGGCATGCAACTCTTTTCTACTTAGGCCTAGATTGGGAGGTGACCGGGACCAGGAGGTGAAGCTATAGAGATAGATCTTGGGATGTGGTGACCCCACAGCCCCACTCTCCCTAGGTGCCTAGGTTAGCCCGTGGCTGAGTGGACTCGAAGGTGGGAAGGGTGCCTGACAGGCAACACCATGCTCTGGGCGACAGACCCTCCCTGAGAAGAGAATTGGAAATGGCAATTGGATTGGGACTCTGTAACTTAACAATTTCAGTATTAACACATTTCTAGTTTTGTTTTGTTTTTTTAAGGAAAGGTGCAGGCAGGGGTGAAGATGAGTAGGTAGGCAGGGAGGAAAAGACAGGAGGAAGAAGTACTTTATTTTATTTTTATTTAGTTGTTCACACTGTTGCTTTTCTCAGACCTGGGACTTGAACCCAGGGGTATATGGCCTGAGCTCCTTTGGAGGTGACTGACCTAAACGCTGCTCTACCAGGGCATGCCACATTTTTATGTTTTTAAAAAACCTAACCCTTTTATCAAAGGCAAAGCACTGTAGTAACTCAGAACCCATGTTACTCATACTCCCTCACCCAGAGGGATTCCTCTTACTAGTTAGAGGCTTCTTGAAACTCAGTTTGGTAACCACTAGTGTACCCTTCTCATTTGCCCAAAGCCCAGAGAAGGGGATCAACTAGCCTAAGATCACACAGCAAGAGAGTCTGAAGTAGGCTGAGCACCCAAGTGGCTTTACCCCTCCTCCAGGCACTGGCACTGTCAAGTGGCCGTGAGCCAGGACGTGGACTGAGGGGCAGAGGCAGCTGGATGTGCAAACTACACTCTCGCAGCCCTGAGTTTAGAGACCCTTAAACAAGGATTGTGCTGATGAGAGACTGCTCAGTTCTTACCTCCAACTTGTGCCTGCCGGCTGAGGACAGAGGCAGCAAGGAAGGTGTGGGTGACAGGCCTCCGTGCCGCAGGACTCCCTGCACCTTGATGAACCTGGCGACTAGTTTCGGCTCTTGCCTTCCTTGGCTGACTTGCTGTGTGTCTCAGAGTCAGATGCGTGTCCTCTCTGAACTTCAGGTTCTGACTCTGTCAAAGCCAGTTTGACAATGATCTGCTACCAATGAGAAGACAGAAATGGTCGTGTGATGTCAAGGCTCTGACAGGGGGTGAGCCTCTAGTTTCTAAGCCGCCCAAGGCTTGGGCTGGGGGTACGGGCCTTGAATTCTTGCCAGGATGGAATGCAAATCAGAGAAAAATTGTTTGCTTTTTTCACTCAAGCCCTTTGTTTATTTCCTCCTCTGTATTTACTGCCACACAGGCCAGGAGATAAAAGACTCAAGCAAGACAGTTTGAATTTTCACTTTTTTGCCAATTACTGCCGTGTCGAAGCAGGTAATTGTTTCTTAAAAAAAGAATAGGTTGATTGCAATAATGTCTGGTTCAGTCAGGTTCTGAAGAGAACTGATTTTTCCTTTCTTCCCCTTTCTCTAGCTCTTTCCCTTGTCAATGCACATAACACA
>RJWH01007908.1:0-35505 GCA_004363575.1 Solenodon paradoxus | reverse complement strand
CACACACACACACACACACACACACACATACACACACACACAGCCCTTTTGTGCTTTTGTGCCCTGGCCCATGTTTACTAATTTCATTCCCACCACTCCATTTCAAGCCTTTAGGCCCTTGTATATGTAGGTGCTTCTCTGAACCTAGTCCCCTACCAATAACAGCTCCCCGTCATCCCCTACTTTCACCTAACAGGCCTGTGAATTTCTAATAACTTTTCTATTTCAAAATAATCACAGCTTTACAGGAGAAGAAATATTAAAAAAAAATTCCTATGCAACCTGTCTCTACCTTCTCCAATCTTGCAATTATAGTACATCAAAATTGAGAGGTTGATATTGGTACAATTTGAGAGCTTACTCAATTTTCACAAATTATACATGCATTCATGTGTATGTGTGTGTGTGCGTGTAGCTCTATGGTATTTTATCACATGTGTAGTTTTGTGTGACCAAGGTCACTACCACAATCAAGAGACAGAATTGTATCAGCACCACAAGGCTTTCTCAGACTACCCTTTTATCACCACACTTATCCCTAACTCCTAGAAACCATTCATCTGTTCTCCATTCCTATAATTGTTATTTCATAAATGCTTTAAAAGTAGAATCAATCATGCAGTATCAATTTGGGGCACAGCCTTGTTCACCTAGCATAATTTGCTTGAGAACTATCCAAGTTTTTGCTTATACCAAAGTTTATTTTTATCAATAAGAAATTTTCCAATGGTGCGCCTGTATCAGTTTGCTTGATCATTCACCTGTTGAAATATATCTGAGTTGTTTCCAGTTTGGGCTATTACAAATAAACCTGCTACGAACATTCATGTACAAGTTTCTGCATGAAAATGAATCTCAATTACTATGGAATAAATGTCTAAGAGTGCAATTGCAGGATCACCTTGTAAATCAATTTTAGTTTTGACAGAAAATGCCAAATTATTTTCCATGGTGACTATACCATTTTACATTCCCACCTTCATTGTATATGTGACTTTATTTCTCCATATCCTCATGAGCAATTGATGTTATCTGGCCATTTTGATAGATAGTTCATTCTCATTCTTTTCATCTTTTTAGACCTAAGTCGAGAGCAAATGTATTGATTTGGATATTTGGTTTCAAATACTGTCATTGGTAAATTACCCTTCTTTGTTTGACACTTAATTATATACAGTGATGCATTAAAAAACAGAGATGGCTTTTCTTTTCATCATCACCTAGGTTTTGTCACATGCTAAAAATTTCAGAACACATTGATACCCCCATGTCACCATACCTGAAATGAAACAAAATTCAAACCTGATAGAAAGCCTTCAGAACAAAGAAGTATGTGTGTCTCTTTAGGACGGAATCTAAAAGGCAAAAAAAAGAGTTACCTACATAGAATCTTTTCTAACATCCTCTGGAAAAGCTGATTACTCCCTCTTCTGTGTCATCTCTGATACTTCATTTATTATTGTATTTTAATATTTATTGACATAGTCTGAGTCTTCCCCTCTGTTCTAACTTCCCCTCTATTCTAAGTTACATGAAGATAAGAACTATGCCATATTCATCTGTGTTCCTGCAACATCTGGTACAGTTACATGCTGGACACACAGAGGGCACTCGGTAAATGTGCACAAAGTGAGGGAAAGAATAAATTTTAAGTCTTTTTTTCCTCCCCTTCCTCTCCATTAAGTTATAAACCTTTTTAGAACAGAGATCACGCCTTCCTCTGTGTCTCTCGACAGCAACTAATGGGATGCTCCAGGCACGTAGATGCTCAATAAATGTTGGCTAACCATTCATGTGGCTTATCGTTCCTCTGCACCCAGGAGATAAGTACATGAAAGAGAGAATAGGCCTGACTATTCCTATATGAAGGATCATATGTCATAAGTTGTATAATATTCTTATAATCTCCACAATCATCCAATATTTGTCTGTATAGATGGGAAATCAAAACAAAAACATCGTTTGAGCCAAAGAATGCCTCTGCAGCTGAGCACTTTTCTATACTTTCAATACCCTAGTTACAGATGAATTGGGGAGGATGGTGAATTAGTTCTTTTTTGCAGTTTCAGAAGGATCTGGAATTTTTCTGGTTTTGTTGCACTGTTATAATTTGACATGTTGATTATGGAGGGGTCATTAACCCGAACATTTTGATCACTTTTTGACTCTGTATTTTCTCAACTCTGAAGTGTGTTAATTTGCACTTGTTTATTTGTCTCTGTAAGAGTTACTTAGGCCCTTGAGAGCTGGTATATGTTTCGTCTGGGAACTAGATTGTAAGCCCCTTGAGAGCAGGGACCTTATAACTCCTAAGAATGCATTCTGGACATTGTCAGTGGTCAATTAATGATAATACTGACTAAGGTCATCTGTCACATTGACAACTTCCTTTTCATCTACATGGCTCCAAACTGTTGGAAAAAAAAGTTAGGTTGATTTGATGGCATGGGATGATTCCACCCGAAAGTGTGCTCATTATTACCATTACAATTTTTAAGTTTTTTACGCTTTCAGTTTGCAGTTTGGGATCAGTTGTTATGATTCCCTTCCCTATAATACCCAGGTTACATATGAATTGGGAAGAACTGCATTTCATAGTCCAGAAGTCTTTTAGCATAATAAAAATTAAACTGATAATATCTAAGCTTTCGAAACCTGCAACTCTCTTCACCATTTTAACTAGGTGATAAACTCCGAGTATATTCACAATCTTAAATTATCAGAAATAATGGTCAACACTATTCAGTGTATATGCCTTAGTTCCCCAGATTGTAAAATGTAGTAAATGTATACACTATGTCCTATAACTATTGAAGTTAATTTGATATGCTTAAAGAAAATCTAAATTCTATAAGAGAAAGACAAATTTGGTCCTTCATGAAGGTTGAAGTGGGGGGGGGGATATTTTTGTAAGTCAGGGTTATTAAGGTATAATTTACATATATTCACCCTTTTTTTAACAAAATTTGATAAATTGAACAGGTTTGGTTTTTTCTTCACTACTTGCTGATTCAGCTATACTTCCAACTGCCCTCACCACTACTGCCACCGCCACTCCTAGACCAGATTGATCTATCTTTTTCTAATATTTTGTATCCTTTCTCTTTTCTACAGTGTACTAAAGGAGGTATACATAGCCTTTAATCCTAAAGCAGTGGTGTTACAACTGGGAGCTGATACAATAGCTGGAGATCCCATGTGCTCCTTTAACATGACTCCAGTGGGAATTGGCAAGTGTCTTAAGTACATCCTTCAATGGCAATTGGCAACACTCGTTTTGGGAGGAGGTGAGTACAAAGAAAAGTCACTAAGGGAATTTGTTGACCTTCTTCCACATTTTGTCCATTGACACTGAGAAAAAACTTGACTTTCTTAGATTAGATGCCAACCCACCTGGTCCAAAGCCTGAGTCAATGAAATCTGCCACCTTCACAGTTCAGCATAAGGAAGTTATGTGACACACTTCTCAGCTTGGCTTGTGCGTTTACTCCTTGGCACTCTGAAATCTGAGTTTCAGTTGCTGAAGCAAAGTTCTTTTGGTTAAAGGTGACATTAGATCTCATTAAGAATAGAGGATGTTAACCCCAGGGGACTTGGATTCACCTTCTCTCAGTGTAGTCTTTGATTTTCCATTCCAACAATCATCTTTTGGAAGTATGCTACTAAAATTCTAACCCTGCTCAAATATGAGTAAGAAATACATAAATTAATTAAATATGTAAGCTTAATTCAAGAATGACTTCTCTTCCCCCACCAAAAAAAACATGGATTTGTTACAATGAAGCAAAACTCAGAGATCTAAGAAATCTCTTGGGCATACTTTCCTTTAGTGTGTACTCATGTTTTGTATTACTTAACCAACAGAAAACTGGGTCTATTCAACAAAAGCATTTACACATTTGTGAAAGGAACCTTTCACAACCTCAACGGCCTTTGAAGATTGTCTTGTCTAGAATCTTCTGTATGTACCTGGCACAATCTTTATTTCATTGGATGAATGAATTAGTTTGTTGAAATAATATAGTCAAGCAGATTGAGCTTAAAATGTATGTCTTATGGAACAGCTAATAGTTTGTTGTTTTATTAACCTCTTGTAAAAACCAAATTAGAGGAGATCATGGAAAAGCCTTATGAAAATTAGTGAGACTTTGGCAGCCTCAGTCCCTAGAGGGATAAAAATTAAAGGTGCTTACAAGAGACAACCTCTTATGAAAAGCTAAAACAATGTATTAACTTCAACTCAGGGAAAAGATAAAATTGATAAGTACTGGGGACATATGATTTTCCTTAATGATACTAAGGATGGTGATTATGATACAGTTATGGCTAGGGGCGAGAAGAAAGACCTTTTTTCACAACATGCATCTGTGTGAATTTGATTTTTGTTTGAGGCAACAGCCTTTACTTAATAAGCATTCTCGAAACCTCATTACTTTCTCGGTCCTAAGTTTTGACTTTTGAATATATAAGTGTGATTTTACATATAAATATAAAGTATATATGTGTATGTGTGTGTTCCTGAAAATGCCTGTGCATAAATTCAATTTTTGCAAATAAAATCATATTGTATATGCACCAGACAGAGCTTACTGCTTAATTAAAACCTATAGTGACTCTTTTTGAAATGAAATAATTACACCCAGTAATTCCATCTTATAAATTCAGATGTTCCTCCTCAGGGGTGTTGAAAGGAATACGATACTATTTCCCTTAAATTCTTTCCCCCTAGTAACACACAGACGATTGAGTGGCCATATCCCCAAGTCTCAGTGACCCCCGCTTGAGGCCCGTTCCAGAAGCTCCAGCCTCCCTGACCTTTCAACGATCAGGCTTAACTGAAAAGGTGAAAAGGGTCACAATTTATACATTATTCCAGTGTAATTATTTAATAATGTCCTCTTTTTCTCTCAAATTGTATCATTTTGTATAATGCAAATATGTATATATAATTATATATCCACATGTATGTATATATATATATAGTCATTAACTAAAATAGACCAGATTCTATTTTCTTCAGGCTTCATTAAGGTTAGGAAATCATTCCATTTTATGCTTACACTCTTGGAATTTAGCTAAAGGCCAGGTTCTAATGCTTACATGGCAGAACACATCTATTCAGCTCAAAAATATGCTGATTATTAGCCAGTATAATATGGCTGCTGGATGACTGTGACAGGATCTGACAAGATGGGTCAGAGTGTCAATCAACAGTCCCTTCCTCATCTCATTCTCTTTAACCTCTGCCACAAGGCCTGTGTTTTGTGGAGAAAAAGAATGTTGATATTAAAAGAAGGAAGTCTATTTCTCTCAGTATTTTCCTTTTCTCTTTCCTGGATGTTTCTAGGTCTATATCCACCAGGAGTTTTAACATACAAATGGCATTCAGCAGTCATTCATAGAATTGTTACAAAATTAATTACAGAAACTTTCGAATTGGATAGGTTACTTCAAAAAATCCAAGTTCCAAGGATCTCAATCTTGTCTATGACTCTCAATGAAATTGAGGTGCTTGGAGTCCTCAGGTACATATTTGTTCAGAGACGAGGACTTCTTTAATCTTTGTAGGCCTTGGACTTCCTAGTTCCATACTGCACGTGGATCTGACTGGTCCACTAGTTGGTTTGAAAATATCACAGAGGGATATGTGGGTGAAATTCTGCACATTTGAGTTGTCTTTTTGGTTCTTTTATTAAAACATTTTTTCTCTCCTTCCTTACCCTCCCCCTTTCCTCTCCTGCTGTTTTGTGACTATTCTTTCCTAACTTCACAATTCTTGATGGAGACAGGAGGCTATAACCTTGCCAACACGGCTCGATGCTGGACATACTTGACCGGGGTCATCCTAGGGAAAACACTATCCTCTGAGATCCCAGATCATGAGGTAAGTGAGGCTCTGACAAGTCCTCTCTTCTTTAAGGGGAAGAGCTGAGTCATTCCACCTAATCAAAATCACGTCCTCACTACTCAATACCGTTTTGTTGAGAGACACTCCAATAACAATAACACACTGTCTTGGCAGAATAGTGGACTCTTGTTCCAAAATATCCAAGACCTTCTGCCTTTCTTTACAAGAGATCTCAAAGGCCAACCAACTTTAATTTCTCAATTAATTACAGAGACTGTGGGAAGGGGTCACCTGTTCACACAAAGAACTCTTTGGAATATGTTCATAATTTTTATCCCCTGGCCTCAAAAAAGAAGGGGCAATTTATTTTTAATGTATAAACTGGGTTCTCATCTATCTTTAGAAAGTCCCATATATGATATGTCACACCTATATTCTTTGGTGTAGTCCTAGTCTCTCAATTTTCTTTGACCAATATAAAATTTAAGAAACACATAATCACCACCAGGACAGGTCTGGTATATTTCCAGCAATTAGTGGCAAATGGAGGTTGGGGCAAGATCATTAAAAAAGCGAAACGTCATTTGAGCCCTTGCCACTCGCATTAGTCATATAAGATGGGCTTTACATTTACCAAATTAAAGATACCAGTTCTAGTTTTCCTAAAACAGGTTAATAGAAAGTTGTCTGGGTTCTGTGAGTGTGCAGATAATCTCTTGTTTGAAGGTGTACTCATTCTATTCCCACCTACACCCATATCTGGCAGGAAGCATGTTATCACGGATTAGGATGGGTGTCTGCAGGCCTTTGACTGTGTGACTTAAAATAATGAACCAGTTCTTGTAGCCCCACCTTCTCAAAAGTATTTCCCAAAGAGTAGAGATGGCACTTTGGTTATAACATTTTACTTCCTGCCAGATGAAGAAGCTGTACATTTGGGAGGATTATGCCTTTTAAAGTTACTGTTATATTTCTAAAAATCAGAAACAACTTAAACTAATTTTCTTCTAAACACAAATGAGATGTAATATGTATTTCAAAAAATCATTCAATGTGTCTAAAATGCAAATAGAAGGCATGCTATAATTTCAGATAATTTTCTGGTGTCAGGGTTAATACAAGTATCTCTTCTTTACTTACATTTATTCAGTATTTGGAAGCTTTATGAGATATAAAAGGTAAGTGAACAAATTACATTTGTGAACAAATGTGATTGCTGTTATTGCTGTGGGAATATCTCAGATTGTATTGTAATTTACAGCACTGAGACTTTAGAAACTGATCAAGTTATAGCAAAAAAAGAGTTTTAAGCTGTAGGAGCCTGGACTGAACGAGTGTTCTGTTCCCAGGAAACAATGTGACTCCATAGATTGATCTATCTTAAAAGGTTGATAAATTTTTAATCAAGATGAATATACTACCTTTGGCTCCTGGAAAAGCTATGTGTCTGAATGGATGGCTTGGCCTTATAGATGGACTTGTCCTGTCTTTATACTGACATATTCTGTCAGATTAAATAAGATGCAATGTATGTTAAGTGCTTAACATACAGTTCTTGGCACATAATAGGCACTTTTGAAATGCAAATTTTCTTCTTCTCCTTTGATGCTCCTAGCAACTTCTTATACTCAGATTTTTATGACTTTGTCATTCATAAATTTGTTCAAACCCTTTTTGAATCCCCTTTGTCATATCTTTCTGGTATAAGAGATGTGAGTCATCCAAGAAGGAACAAAGAACAAAACTGAAATGACAGTCTTCCAGGTACAATAAGATAACATTTTAATGAAAATTGCCAAAAATAGACTAGACAGTGTGAGGCATATATAAGTTTTGTGTCTCAATACACAGTTGCACATAAATATCCTTGTGGTCTCCTAATCAGATCAACAAATGGTAGATCAAAAAATATTTGCTGAACACCCATTGTGTGCCAGGCACTGATAATACCAGATATCTTGGAAGATTCAAAGGCACGAAGACCTCATCCTCTACTCAGGTATTATGGGGGCAAGGTGTAAGTGCTGGGAAGATATGTAAATACACAAATGATTATATTATAGGCCAGAATAAGAACTACAAAACAGTAGAAGCAATGGTTATTATTAAGGAGGTACAGAGACATGTACAAAGTATCCTACCCTTTAGAGGCTGAAAATAGAGAAATCTAGTTGGTACGAAGGTCAAAATGGGTGCTCCCTGGCAGCCTAGTGATAAGTCTACTACCTCTGGCTGGTGTAATCCACATACATCCCAAGGACTCAGGTTTGCGACCCAGGGCTAGAGGCAATGAACAAGATGAACAACTAAAGAAAATAAATAAATGCTTCTTCCTCCTCTCTCTTCCTGCCTGCCTACCTACTCACCTTCATTCCTGCCTGCACCTTTCTTTTAAAAAAAAAAGTCATAACCTTGTCTTTACTCTCAGTCCTGGGCTTTTGTTCTTCTGTCTCCTGGGATAATAATCATTGTCCTCCTCCTCCAAAAACCCTTTCCCTGCCTCTCTACTGTCTTTCTAAGTGCAGCTTCAAACCCTATACCTTGAAAATTTCTTTACCTAATAAATTGGATCTCTCCCTTCACATTAATTTATTTCTTCATTTAAAAAATGTTCATCAGGCGCCTGCTACTTGCTAGGCCTTATTATTGAGACCTTGAATTCAGAGATACAAAAACTACACATCACACACTTAAGTCAGTCAACATAGTTGATACATGACCAGCAAACAGATCCTCAGTGCTCGCTGTGTCTTTTCAGTCTGCTCAGATGTCTTCTCTTAGAATAATGAAACCTCAACAGATATTTAGTAATGAGGGGTGGGGTACAGCGCAGGATCTGAAAACTGTGACCTCCTCTTTTAACAAATCCAGAGTGTAATTGTCCATGCAGTTTTGATTTTTTGGATGAAAGAGGGTTGCATTACAAGAATTTTCTGTTTTATTTTCACTTGTTTTAAAAATAAAACATGACTATTTTACACTACAGAATTCAACCAAAAGATGAACAATTCCCCTGTGATTTAGAGAAGTATCAATATCCATTTCAGATCATCCCATACCAATTTCAAGTACATAGCTCCACAATATAAATGCAGTCACTAATATTTGATGACTCTTTAGTTTGAATGTGAAACCTAGAAGTATACCTTAAGAGGGATGGAAAAAGAGAATATCCCAAGTACTTTTGTACTTGTTTGCAGAAGCAATCACTAAAATTAGGCAGTAGCTACTTCTATGAAAAACATTGATTGCTAGATAACTCCTCTAAGTGATCTGATTCAATAAGAATGAGTTAGGGCCCAAGAATCTCTATTTTTTAACCCCACTCTGGTGATTCTTATGATCTGACACATTGGAGATATTGGTTGTCTGTCGATTTTGCCTGCTCAACATCTCTTCCTTCTCCTGGTAAAAGAACCTCAATTTTTTTCTTTGAGAAAGCAACTTTTCCAATTCTCAGTCCCTGTAGCTAGCTGGGGCTGATTCTACCACTAGTTTCAAAGGTCAGTTGAGGCCTCTTCAGTCTTTATAATCAAACATTCAATATCTCTGGTCACATTGCTTAGTTCAGAGAGAGGTATAAAATTCAATGTAGGGATGATGAAAGTGCTGAAAAGAGGAGTTCTCTGTCCCTCCGGATTTGAGAAAATGTATCCACCAAAAAGAATGCAGCGCATAGAGGAAATAAATGGAGAAGGGTGGGGTAAAGGAGAGAGGAAGGGAATATCTAGATTACCTTATTTGTTGTCAATAAAACTACATAATGGCAACAATCAAAGAAACAAAGTGGAAATATGACTCAAAGTTTACAAATTCAAATGTAAATGTAAGCTATATGACCCAATAATGACTATATTGTAAGAGTTTATTAAATGAGGTATTCGAACACTATGGTAAGATATACTGCATATCAGATACACAGCATAAGGATAAGAGTGTATTGTGGTTTTTACAGAGATACAAAAACTAACAAGATAAGCCCAGGCCCTCAAAAATCTCACCATCTAATTAAAGTAACAGAACTTTATGCTCAAAACCAGGACAAATGAGGAGCCTAGAGGACAAGTTTAACCAAGACTTTGAACTGAATCTTGGAGGTTGATCGGGCATGTGCCAGGTGAAGAGAGAAAGACAGAGGGAAGAAAGATTAGAAAGGACATGGTGCCTAGTGAGATGAGTGAGAAGTTTGATATGTGTCGAAGTTTTTAGAAAACTTTCTTGGTAGAGCATAGAAGACTGCAAAAGGCAGACATGTTAGGAGGTTCAAGTGCACTCCTATAACACTTATAGTCTGTACCAGTAATTTGATCATCTGTGTTTTAGTTGTCCATTCCTGCTCAGTGTTCTAGCAGATTGTTACCTAGTTGGTGTTTGTTCATTGAATGAACAGCTGAATAATGAGTGTTTGAAGAATAAGTGTCTCAACCTCCATATTGAAAAACTTCTAATTTTAAAATGGAATAATTAAATGCATAATCTAATCTTTTTCTGGAAACAATTTAACCCCAGTAGCAACTACCTATCCTTTGCAAGAAGTACCAGATATCCCCATTCAGGAAATAGATGTATCCATGGGAAAACATCAGATTGCCACTGAAGGGAAGGGAGTTGGGAAGGCAAGCCTGGAACAAATATTAGAAATGATTAGTGGTGATTTTTCTTTTACTGTTGGCCCTGGGTCTCAAACCCAGATTCTTAGATTTTACATAGTCTACACCTTGGCCATTTTGGCTGTCTGAGCCACAAGGGTGCACCTGGTGGTAAGATTTTGATCATAGCCTTCATGAGATGCAAAACAAATGATTCTATAAAGTCAGTGACCAGGGAATTAGTCCCAGACCAGGAACTCGGGAGCCAGGTTGGCCAACTAGGCAAGGAATAAGGAAGTAATCTCAGCAGGAAGAGTTGAGCCCAGCTGGAAAAGCTGAGAGGAATGAAGGCTGCCCGCAAGACTAACCCCAGTGTCTCTGCCATAGGAAAGCCCAAAGGTGATATGAAGTCCCATACAAATAAAATATGACTAATTTAGTAAATCACCCATATCATGTAAGATATAATGTCCTGTAATCCAGTAATACTATTCAGATCCCATGATCTAGGATAGGATAAGGCAGTTATGTTATGTGCATGTACGTATACACATGTATGTATACATGAATACACATATGAGTTATATGTATATACCTGAATCATCAAGTAGATTAATTAACAATATTTAGTGAACAATGGATAAAATATACTTCATTCATATGAGAGAATATATGTAGCCATTGGAAAAAAATAAGTAGATTAAAATTGATACTATGTCTTACTTAAATGATAGAATTCACCAGTGCAAAACATTTGAGGCTATTTGAGACTATCTTTATGGAAAGGTTTTTGTTATGAATTTGATTTCTTTAATAGTTATATGGCTACTCGGATTTTCTACTTCTTGCCTTCATGTTGATAAATTGTCTTTCAAGGAATTTGCCCTTTCACTCATATATCCTTATTATTATTTGAATGTCTGTAGGATGTGTAGTGATAGCCTCTCTTTTTTCCTAGTATTGCTCATTTATTTTTTTTCTTGATAATCTTAGTTTGTGATTTATCAGTTTCATTGAGCTATATTTTTTAAAGAACCAGATTTCTTATTTTTTTCTTATCTCTTTCATTGCATGCTCATATCTTTGTTATTTCTTTCCTTCTACTTACTTTGTACTGATTTTTAGTTCTTTTTCTAGTTTTTTCTGATGGAGACTAAGTTCATTAAAACGAAGTTCCTTTTCTAACATAAGCGTTTTATGCTATCAATTTCAATCTAAGACCTGCTTAAGCTACATTCCAGAAATATTGACATTTTATTCATTTTCACTTGGCTAAAATATTTTCTAATTTTCTTCTTTGACTAATGGGTTATTTAGAAGTGTGCTTTTTTTTAAACTTCAGGGTTAGGGTTTCATAGACAACAGAGCAACTCCCTCACTGTGATCTATTTGAAAGACAACCCTGGACACAAAGGTTTGAAAATGAGAGAATGACAACAGCAACAATGACAGCAAAAAAGCGTGAGGATTTTTTTGATGAATTAATTTTCAAATATCTGAGGACTTTCCAGATATTTGTGTATTAACTTAATTTTGTTGTGCTCAGAAAACATAATATGAACATGATTTTAGTCCCCTCAGATTTATTGACATTTGTTTTATGACTGCATATAATTTTCCATGGTAAATATTTCATGTGAAATTTACAAAGCATTTATAATTTGGGGGCAGTATCTTTTATCATCAGTTAGGTCAGGTAGGCAGACCAGGTTAGGTCATCTGTATCTCTACCGATTTTCTGTCTGCTTGTCCTGTCAATTACTGAGAGAGGTGAAATCTCCAACCGTGATTTTGGATTGGGTATTTTTCCTTTAGTCGTGTTTGTTTTGGCTTCATGTTATTTCTGAAGCTTTGTTATTAGATGCATTCATGTTTAGGGTTGTTACAGATTCTTGATGAATTGACCCCTTTTACTTTAACCTATCTGCGTCTTCATATGTAATTTAGATTTTGTCTAGACAGCATATAATTGGGTCATGATTTTTGTATGCAGTCTAAGAATCTCTGCCTTTAAGTCAGTACCTAGATCATTTATGTTTAAATAAACTGTATGTTTAGATTTAAGTTCATCTTCCTGCTTGTTTTCTGTTTGTACCATCTGTTCCTTGTCCCTTTTTATTTTCCTGTCTTCTTTTGAATGAAATGATTATTTTGTGGGGATTCCATTTATTGCCTTTATTTGCTTATTACTCTTTTGATATTTTGTGATTGCCCTGGGATTTACAGTATGCATTTTTAGCTTGTCATAGTCTCCCTTGACATAGTATCATGTGACTTTATCTATAATATAGCACCCTTATGACAATGTCCTTCCATCCTCTCTTTTCCTTGTGCTATTGTCATGTATTTCTTTTGTACATGTCATAAATCCATGCTACACCTATTATTTTAATGTGTTTTATATCATTGACATTTTATATCAGTTTTTTTGGTTCTTAAAATATTTACTTATCTAAAATAAGAATAATAAATCCAGTACACATCAGCACAAGTAACATGTCATGATAAAACATAACTATTTTTCAAGACAGAAGACATTTCATGAAAAGAATGACGTTATTATACATTTTGTGCATCTCAATAATATCTGGCTTAATTGATTATATATGTTATATAATGATTTCTCATATTTGCTTCTACGTTCAATTTATCTTGCTATATTGTTTTTATCAAAGCATAGGAAAAAATCCAGCTTTACATAGATATGTCATTGGAAAATGGAGGAGTGGTTATTAAAACACTTTTTATAAAATTTACAGATAGTCATGGATATTATTCTTTAGTACTGTGCCACAACTCTACAAATAGTAGTTTCTTATTTTTTATGGTTTGCAATTTTAATACTTGAATATTGGTGTAGACACAGACACAAGCATAGATGCCTCCCCAAGACAAAGAACTTCTGCTGATTCCTTTTTAATTTGGCCTCTGGGTGAATGTCCCAAACTCTAGTAAGATCACTCAGTAAGGTAATGTTATCTCAAGTATGGGATTCAAGTTCTAATTTTTCCCCTAATAATGAATGTTAGTTTTTATAAATGAATGGGCTCTTACTTGGAAATATACATACAATTAAACATGTTTACATAAATTCTTTTAATACATTTACCAAAATACAGTACTAGTTAATTTTAAATTTAACTTTCTTGCTTTGAAAATGATTATATTGACTCATTTTTGAAGACCAGTTACTTTAATTAAATGCTTTAAAATTCCTTTTGGATTTTTTTCTGTTTATGTTTTTAATTAATTTTATTGAAGGAACTTTGTATCATAAAATTATATAGGTTTCAATGTGCATCATAGTAAATCCACATCTGTATATATTCTATTACATTCACCACACTGATGGTAGTTTCTTAAAGGTTAAAGTGATATGCAATCTGAAACTGTATTGATGAACTTTTTACATGCTGTTACATTAAAATTCATGGGTTATCTTGTACTTTGGATATTTGACCCATCTTATACATATTGATTATTTGAAAAACATTGGTTCACTGAGTTATATTAGTATTATAAATACTGATACATTTTATGCAGTACTAAAAATCACATTAATTGATATCAGCACTGATCTTATTGGGAAAAAAACTTAAGTTTTGGGAAGCTGTCAAACTCACAGTGGCAGAATGAAGTTTTCTGAAATTCTAATTTTCACTCACAATATGAATATTATCATCGGCAATTATCAGCCTGAGGTATTAGGTTCACTTTAATTTTTGCAAAAATATCTACCAAATACCCAAGTATTTAATCATGTTTTTCCATTAATTGTTCCTTCAAGTAAAAATGATATTCCATGAAAAGTGTGGCTAGTTAAGCTGCAATGTAATCACAGACGTGCTTTTCCTTAAGATAGCCACCATAGTATAATTTATAGCAGAAGCACTTTCTGCATACCTATTTTTTCACGCATAATATTAAATCCAATGTCAAGATTTAATAGGTTTTAGTGCTTTATCAAAAACATTCTTTAGTGGAATTGGATTTTTTCCCTATATGTGCATGCAGTAAGGAATGCAATAACTCCTAGTATACTTTAGTGCTACTGCTTTAATGTTTTTCATGGTGCCAACAGTTTTAACAGCCATTGCTTTTGTACCTCCATGCAAATATAAACAAAGTTGTTCAGGATAAGCCATGAGATTCAAACAAGTTTTTCTGCACTTTGAATGTTTCATTACCACTTATGTTTGTTGCTAACTATTCACATAAAAAAAGTTCTTCAGATTAGTTGGTGCTGATACCACATGATTATAAGCAAAACAGTAAGTTCAGTCACATTTGTAGATATTTTTGTGTGTACAGTTCTGCAAATGAGATAACTAATTCTTCGTGTTTACAGTTAAATATTTGAAGAAACAAGTTAATGTACCATTGAAAAGGGGCAGTGCTGAGTTATTTTCATCCAGTGGACATTGAACAATGTCAATTATCCAAGACTTTATTGGTCTCTAAACTGTTATGTGCATTTCCCCAACCTGTACGGTGCAAATAACTTATCCGTAAGATGCTCTGGTGACTTTAATTTCTAATTTGAAAAGCTCTGGCAGTTTTTCGTTCTTAATGAGCTCAAAATGTCTACACTTAAAATTTTATTTTCCTTCCCCCTTAACTATGAATGAATACAACTATGAATGCTACAACTTAAGTAGCAAATTATTTTGAAACTATTCGAAAATGTTCTGTGTATAAGATACTGTACAATAAATTAATAACATATAAAAAGATAGCTTTAGGCACGCCCTGGTGGATTTGCAGTTTGGTCAGCCGCCTTCGGCTCGCATAGTCCACATACATCCCAAGGCCCCGGGCTCATGTTCCAGGGCCAGGCAAAATTGACCAAGATGAACAGCTAAATAAAATAAACATTGTTTTTTCCTCCTATTCCTGCCTGCACCTTTCCTTTAAAAAAAGATAATTTTAGTCATATTTCCATTTTATACTTGTAATTTCACCCCATTTCCTTGAAACAAATGCCTTCCTTCCATATCTCCGAGTCCTCATTGATACTTCAGTTTCATCTTTTAAGTTTCTTTAAAATGTTGCAGTTCTAGTTTAAGAAAGTAATACTTTTTTCTTTATTAAGCCAATAATCCACATTTTTGTTTTTACATGAAAATAAATCTCTGATTTCAAAATAATGATTTACTAAATATATTAAGATATCTTTTCCATGTCCCACTTGTGGTCAGGGAGTCCAGATACTAGTCATGATACCAGTACTTCAGAGGAAAGAATGAGAAACTTAAAGGAAGCGATGGAAGAGCAGACCAAAGTCAACCAGGCAAGAGATATCATAGAAAGGAAACCTGCTGTCTGGACCCCAACAGGGGGTGCATGGATGCAAGGAGGCTAGACAGCTATTCACACCAGTCAAGGGATGCAATGCTTAGGCTAGAATGCACCAGCTATGAAAAGCTCTAGACTGTGCACCCTAGCCCCTGATGGGCTATGCCACTTTAAAGATACAAGCAGAAATGAAGGAGAGTAGGCAAGCAGGCTGGAAAAGAGAAGAGAAAGAAGCAATTTCATTTGTTTTATTTAGTTATTCATCTTGGTTGTTCTCCCCTGCTCCAGAAGGTGAACTCTGGACCCTGGGATGTATATGGACTGCAACCAACCACTGCTCCACCAGGGTGCACCACATGCCACCTTTTGACTGCACTGTGTCATTCCACTGACTCCCTGCCACCAGGCCGTTGGTCTATTAGCAACAAAATTCTCTCAGTTTGTGTTTGGAAAGGCTTTATTTTGTCTTAATTTTTGAAAATATTATCATTCATAACTTTAACGATGTCATTCCATTGTCTTCTTGCTTGCATATTTCCTCATGAAAAGTCTATGATCATACTTAGCTTTGTCCTTTGTATAATACATCCTCTTTCCTATGGTTGATTTTAACTTTTTTTGACTAGTCTTCAGTTTGACTGCATTTTTCACTGGTGTGGTTTTCTTTCTGTTTTCCCTTTAGGGGTGGGGAGATCATAGAGCTTCTAAGATCTGAGGGCTGATCGTTTTCATCATTTTAGAAATGTTTTAACCATAATTTATTTTCTGTACCTCTCTTCTTTCTTTCCTCTACATATGGGACTCCAGTTTAACCTATGCTAAACCAGTTTTACTTCTCCAATAGATCACTGTGATCCTTTTTCAATCCTTTTTCTTTATTTTTGAGAGTTTCTATTGCTCCAACTTCATCTATTGATCATTTCTTCCGTAGTGTATAACATCCGTTAATCCCATCCCATTAATGTTTTTTCCAAATATTGTATATGTCATCTCTAGAAGTTGTTTTTTAAAATATCTTCAAAAAATCTCAAAGATAACTGAAAAAATTGTTTTGTTTCTCTTTTCATTGTTCTCATATTTTCTTTACATCCTTAAACATATGGAGCATATTAAATATCTGTGTTAAAGTCCTAGTCTACTAATCCATTTACCTGTCATTTATGAATCTGTTTCTGTTGACTGATTTTTCTCAAGATTTTAGATCACATGTTCTTGCTTCTTTGTATGTTTAGTAATTTTATTATTGGATATACAACATCATGAATTTTACATTGTTGAGTATATTTTATGTGTTTATTTTTAAAGTGTTGTGTTTTTTTTTTTCGAATAGACTAGTTATTATGGATCATTTTAATCCTTTTGGGATTTGTTTGGAAGGATATTTAATGTAAATCTTAATTAGCCTTCACTCTAGGACAAATTTAGCCCATGAAGGCATGGCCCCTCCCCTCTGAAGTCTATTAATATCCAATGTATTTAGTAAGGTCTGTCCATTTTGACCTTGAGTGGACCCTAGGAAGTGTTTATCTCTTAAATTCAGCAATTACTATTTTCCTAGAAGTTTTCTAGACTATGTTTGTGAAGATTTACCCTACTGGTAAAGACATCAAAAGACTCAAGGAGACTTCATGCATATTTCTAGTGCGTTTTTTACTTAGTTTTATTCCTATAATTTCTAATCACTTTGGCCTTTGTAAACGCCAGAATTCTGTCTCTTCTACTCAGAGACTACCAGCCTCTGTTTGTATTCCACCCCACCCCACCCCACCCCACATTCCAGGGGTTACCTCCCAACAAAAAGCCAGGTTGATTGTAGGGAGAACCTCATTTGTGTTCCTTTTCTCTCAAAGATGACTATTTTGTGTTGCATATTGTCCAGTGTCTGAAAATAAATGTTCTTCTGTTTTGACAAATTTCCAGTTCCTAAAGAAAAATAATTCTATATCCTCTTTTCCTGCCAGAAGAGGAGCCCTTTATTTTTTGAAGTATATTTTTGCTAGATATAAAATTTAAGTTTACAATTTTATTTCCTTCTGGCCTCCATTGTTTCTGATAGAAAGACAATCTTTTTCTTGTCATTGTTTCCCCATGTATTATATGTATTTTCCCCTCTAGCTTTATAAATTTATCTTTGGTTTTCAGAAATTTGACTGTGTTGTCCTTCATATACTGTTGTTTTTATTTATCTAACCTGGGATTCCCTGATTTCCTAGATCTGTGCATTGCAGTCTGGGACATAATTTGGAAAGTTGTAAGCCAGTTTTTCTTCATAGTTTTTGCTCTATTCTTTCTCTCTCGTATTTCTAGAACTCCTGTTACATATGTATTGGATTGATACTGTCCTGTAAGTTACTAAAGCTCTCATCATTTTTCCCAATAGTTCTCTTGTATGATTCAGTTTTGTGATTTTCATTGTTCTGTCTTCTAATTCACTAATTCTACTTTAGTATATAAACTGCTATTAATCCCATTCAATGAATGTTTTATCCTATCCCATCCAGTAATTTTATTAAACTTCATTTTGAAATGGTTTTAGATCCACAGACAATTGCAAAAATAGTACGAAACGGTCAGTGTACTTTTCACTCAATTGCCCCCAATAGTTACATCTTATATAACTACAGCACCATATCGAAACCAGGAAATAAACATTCATACAATGCACAGACTTTATACAGATTTAACCAGTTTTACATGCACTCATTCATGTGTATATGTGTGTGCTTAGACCTGTACAATTTTATCACATGTACAGATTGATATGACCATATTACCACAGTTAGGATACAGAACTGTTTGACCACCACAAAGACCTCCCTTGTTCTACTCTTTTGTAGCTACAGCTATCTTTTTTCCCCCAGATCCCTCTCTAATTCCTGAAAGCAACTAATCTATTCTTTATGTCTATATTTTTTAATTTAGAGAATTTCATATAAGTGAAATTTTATAATATGTGACCTTTTGAGACTGGCACTTTGACTTGGCATAATTCCTTTGATATTTGCCCAAGTTGTTCCATACATCAGTAGATCATTCTTTTTCATGCCAAATTATAGCTAATGTTTGTTTAACCATTTAACAATTGAAGAACATTTGTGTTGTTTACAATTTGGGGCTATTTGGCATGCCTTGGTGAAGTTGGGCACAGTCCACATGCATTCCAAGGTTGCGAGTTCACAACCCAGGACCAGCAGGAACAACCAAGATGGGCAGCTAAATAAAATAAAATGCTTCTTCCTTCTTTCTCCTTCTGTCTGCCTGTCTCTGCTTGCCTTCATTCCTGCCTTCACCTTTGCTTTAAAAAATTCATGTACAGTTTTTCACATATTTTCATGTCTAAGATCAATATCCAGGAATGCAGTTATTGAATTATATGGTTATATAAGCTTTATTTGTTAAAGGAACTGCCATTCATACTTTCTTTGTATTACTATTTGCATAGTATATTTTTCCCCATCAGGTTTATTTTAATTTCTCTGCCATTTTATATGAAGTGACTTTATAGACAAAATATACTTGGATCATGTTTTTTTTATACATTCTGTGAATCTTTATCTTTTAATTGGTGTTTTTAAACCATTTACCTTTAATTAGTTTGTGTACAATGTAGTTTATATCCTTATTGATATGTTAGGGCTTAAGTCTTTCATTGTATTATATGTTGTATTCTGGTTGTTCCTCTGTTTTTTCCTCTTGTCTTCCTATGGATTATTTGAACATTTTTAAAGAATTCTATTCTTATTTATCTATAATGTTTTTGAATACCACTTTATATAGATTTTTAGTAGTTTCTTTAGGTAATATGTATTTTTAACACTGCAGCCTATTGTTACCAATATTTTCCAACTTGGAGTAAAGAATAAAAACTTATCTCTTTTTATATCCCTTAACATTCCTCTCTAATATATCTAACATTTTTCAAGATATCTTGAGAAGAACATCAGACAGTGTTAATGTTTTTTTTTTTCAACATCAAATATAATTTTAAAAGCTCAAGAGAAAGAAAATCTGCTGTATTTTCCTATATTTTTATCCTTTCCGTTTCCCTTTATTCCTTCTTGATGCTGTTTGGATAACTTTCTTTGGCCATTCCTTTAAGGTAAGTCTTATAAAGACAAGTTCTCTTTGTTTTCTTTCATCTGAGAATGTCTTTAATCATTCTTTCAGTCCTACATGAGATATTTAATAACTATAGAATTCTAGGTTGGCAGTCCTTTTCTTTTGGCACTTAAAAATGTACCTTTTCCTTCTGAACTCCATGGTTTCTAATGAAAAATTCATTATCAATCAACTCATAATACCCATTGAGGTGGGAATGTAAAGTAATGACTCATTTCTCTACCTGTTTCAAGGGCATTTTTTTTTTAATAGTGTGGATATTATCTTTATTTTTCAGCTATTTGTTTATGGTGTGATTTGGAGTGGAATTCTTTGGCTTTTCCTGTTTAGGATTCATTTAGCTTCTTGAATGTGTAGGATTGTATCTTTTTCCAAATTTGAGGAAATTTTAGCCTTTATTTATTTGATTTTTTTTTTTAAGGAAAGGTTCAAGCGGGAATAAAGATGAGTAGGCAGGCAGGCAAGAAAGAGAGGAGGAAGAAGCATTTTATTTTATTTTTATTTATTTGTTCACACTGGTTGTTTCCCCCCAGCCCAGAACTCAAACCCAGGGATATGTGTCCTGTGCTCCTTCAGAGTCACTGACCTAACCACTATTCCACCAGGGTACACATTTTAATTATTTCTAAATGTTACCGTAATTATCTTCATCTATTGGGCCTCCGATGACACAAGTCTTTTATCTTTAGAGTATGTTTTACAGGACCTTATCATTATTTTTCAATGTATTTCTCTATGTTGTTCTAACTGAGTAATTTCAATTGTTCTATTTTTAAATTCTTTTCTCTGTCATCTCCATTCTTCTCTTAAACCCATTCAGTAAGTTTGTTTTTTTAGTTATTGTGTTTTTCAGTTCTAAAATTTACATTCTTTACATTTTTGTTTCTTTGTGTATAGTTTCTTTCTTTTTATTCTGGCATGTTTGTAATTGCTTCTTGAAATGTTTTCGCAATGACTGTCTTAAAATCCTTGTCAGATAATTCTGACATGTGTCATCTTACTGTTAACATCTTTTATTTTCTCGTTTGAGATTATCCTGATTCTTTGTGTAATGAGTTAATTTTGTTTGAACCTGGAGATTTTTTGTATTATGATACTGGCAACTCTGAACTTTTGTGTTCCAACTCCTCAGCCTGCAACTTTCTGCTTAAGCTCAAACACACATCACACAAAATGCATACACACATATGTAATTCTTACTCAGTATAGTTTCCTTCTTTCAGAGATCAGATTACCTCTAGTTTTTGCCTGTTTGGGGATGCTCTCTATTATCTTTAATTTAGTGTACGATTTAATTTGATTGAGGTCATTCCATCATTACCAGAATTCATAAGTCAGGGCTTACTTTTTGATACTTTTTGAATTTTTACCATGTATGTATCACTTCTTTAAAATATAAATAAATTATGAAAATTAAGAAATTTTAAATTGAACATATTTATTAGACAAACTCATTTTCATTGACCAGCTCCAGGAAGTGACCATAGTGACACTATATATTACACAAATTGAAAAATATCCAGTCTGTGCCTAGTCTAAGTAAAATGCTTAGAATAGTTTCTGGCTTATATGACTAGTATATATAAATATATTTCTAATATATAAATTATAGAAATTAAATTTTATGTTATTAGTGTTAATGTCGGAAATATTGATAAAACTCCTTACAACCAAAATCCTAAATCCTATTTCTTCTTATTCCCTAAATGCTAAGAATTTAGTATACAGTAAGTGCCTAATACATGTTTTTTTTTAATTTTGTTATTTTTAAAAAAACATATATTAGGTACTTACTGTATACTAAATCTTAGCATAGTTCTGCTGTATTGGATTCTATGTGTATTTAACCTATGTGTATTTAACCTAATTTAACCTAATGCTAACAATGAGAACTCATGGAACAAAATTTTGAAAACATATTTAAATGAAATATTACGTTTATTATTAACAAATGTGTTAGTGAAGACAAATACTAGAAATTTTATATTAGAGTCTTATATTTTTATAAAGTCATAGTACCAGGCATTCAGCAAATGACCCTCCTATTGCAGAAAGTCTTCAGAGGATTTAGAAACTATTTGAAAAAGAAAATAACAATATTTATTAACCACCAATCATATCTGATATATGTATAGCCATTTGCTAGGTTCTTTACATATAGATAGATAGATACAGCTGGATATAATCACGTTTATGTCTCTTGACAACCCTAGGAGGAGATATGCGTTATCCCCATTTTCCCATGAGATTGCTAATACTCAGAGAGCAACTCTGCTACATAACATATCAACTACTAAAATAGAGCCAAGACTCAAAGCTATGTCTTTTTTTATATTTCTAGGCTCATCTTCTTTTCCCTACTTTAATATAAGACCTATGGTTTTACCTCCAAAATATATAAGGAGCTCATACACATCAATAACAAAAAGCAAGCAACCCAATGAAAAAAATGAACAGAAGAACTGGATAGGCATCCATCAAAACAAGACACACAGATGGCCTACAAACACATGAAAAATATTCTACATCATTCTACATCAATGCAAATGAAAAACACAATGAAATATCACTTCATGCCACTAAGAATGGCCTATGTCAAAAAGACTAGAAACAAAAATTGTTGGATAAGAAAAAGGGTCCATCCTGTACTATTGTTAGTAGGAATGTAAATTAGTGCAACCTCTTTTGAAAACAGTATAGAGTTTCCTAAAAAAATATAGATCCAGCAATTTGATACAGCAATCCCACTTCTAGGCATATACCCATAGAATACAAAATCTCTAATCAGAAAAACATATCTGCACATCTATTTTCATAACAGCACAATTCACAATAGCTAAGACATGGAAGCAACCTGAAAGTCTGTGGGTGACTGGATAAGGAAGTTATGATATATATATTCAATTGAATTCTATGCAGCTGGAAAAAAGAAGATGAAATTGTGCCCTTTACAACAACCTGGATGGAACTTGAGGGAATTATATTAAGCAAAATAGGGAGGGAGAGAGAGAGAGAGAGAGAGAGAGAGAGAGAGAGAGAGAGAGAGAGAGAGAGAGAGAGAGAATAGTTTCACTCATGTGTGGAGTATAATTAAACAAAACAAACAGACAGACAAACCCCAATAAAATTCACAGGGCACAAGACTGTTTCTACCAGGGGAATGAGAGAAGGGAGTAAAAGAAAGAGAGAAGAAGGTAGTGGTAAAGGGCACTAGAACTCTGGTGGTGGGTGTGGTATAGGAGGTGCTATTTCAATATCCTAAAATGCATATTGCAATGTAAGCAAAAGGAATAATAAATTTATCATAAAAATTCTAGAGTTATTATAACTAATGCATAGGGGGTTTAAAAAACATTAAATATCTACTACTGGCAAGACAACATGCCACATTTAGTTCTGAAAGCGTTTTTATATACTCCTCACAATAACCATATAAAAAGGGAAAAAAATTACATTTGTAGGGCATCTGTTGTATGCCTAACACTTCTAGTAGGACTTATATAAACTACTTCAGATAGCCTCATAGCCCACTAAAACCTGTGCTATCCCCACAACTGGGAAGAAATTGAACTGAATTTCCACCACACTTGCCTACCTCCCAGGGCAGATCTAAAGGACACGCCTCCAGGAAACATATTGCTAATCATTTTTCAGAACCTGAATTGCACAAAACATGATTTTTTTAAATAAAGTTCAGCCAACTTAAAGATCTCTCCAAACTACTGTTATTTTAATCTTTTGAGTCATCATAGACCCTGTTAAGAATCACTGGCCCCTTCTCCAAGATAAATACTTACAATTACACAATTTTGTATACAATTTCAGAGCATTCCACAATTTCCTAAAGCCTATCAATGGATTCATTGTTCAAAACAAACAAATCCCTAAAGAACATAAATAAATTTTAGTAACAAGAGAGCTTATTAATGCTTCCATTATTGAGTTTAACAAATCCTCTGGCATATTAACCCTTATTGTTGACAATTCTATTATGTTTCACAAAATATATGGTAGTCCTATTTTTCTTTTGGATTTTCAGTCTCATCACTATTGACTTTTCTGGTTTTGTCATTGTATCTTGTGGGGGTACTGTCCTGTGTTTTATAACATGCTGAGCAACAAACTTGCCCTCTGCACCCTAAATGCCAGTAGCACATTCCCTGCATCTCTTCCAATTTTAATAACCAAGAATGTACCCAAACATTGCCAAATGTCTCCTGAGGGGAGGCAAAATCAGCCCCTGTTGAGAACCACTGGTTTGTAGTAATTATAGTCATCACTCCTGAGTCACTCGCAAGCATAAAAAGCCCAAGAACTAGATTTTCTTAAAGTATATTTTTTTCTTCTTTGATTAAGATCTCCAACAATACTTCTTAACTTGGTTGTGCAAGGTGATTCATCTCAACAATTAAATTGCTAGTTGAAGTTGTAAAGTTTTTGTTACCTAAGAAACTGCTTTATTGGTTGAATTATTGACTTATCAAGTCATCAGTGATTCAAGGAATATCTTTTGAATGCTAACAATATGCCAGACTCTGGACCACGTGCTGGGGCTACAAAGGTGAACAGTGTAGATCTAGACCCTACATCACAGAATGTGCTGTCCAGTGAGGAAGACAAACTATAGGACAAGTAAAAAAAATAAGTGAGAATTATAATAAACTGGTAAGTGCTATGATGGAAGAACAGAGTTCATAGGAAGATACGAACAAAGCAATTTAGATAGTCACTAGGAAAGGCCTCTCTGACAATGTGACATATAAGGCTAGAAGTTGAAAGGTAAGGAAAAGCCTGTCAAGCAAAAAATAAATAAATAAATAAATAAATAAATAAATAAATAAATAAATAAATAAACTAGAGGGCAAGTGTTCCAAACAGGATATGCAACCGTGTGCAAAGGACTCTAAGGTGAGAGAGAGCTTAGTGTGTTCTGGGTACTAAAAGAAGGCCACTGTGACTAGGACTAGCAAGTGAAGGGCACAGGGTGTGAGATGGACTAAATAAGGAACATACACTTTGGGGCCCCGTAGGCCATGTTAAAGAGTTGGAAGTCATTCTTAATAGAGTGAAAAGTCACTGAAGGCTTTCAACAGGAGAGGGTCCATGATTTGATGTATGTTTTCAAATTACTCTGGCTGTAGTGTGACCTGAGGCAGGTGTGTATGGCAAGAATGAGAGTTATGGAGACCAGTTAGATGACTGATGCTATTTGAGAGATGATGGTGGTGGCAGTGGAGATGAAAAGAATGACATATTTTAGAGATAGAATTGACATGTTAATGAACTAGATGTAAAAGGTGAGAAAAAGAGAGTGATCAGGGTTTCAGGCTCCAACATTTAGGTTGGACAATGGTATGACTTATTGAAATGGTAAGAGACCATTTAGTAAACTGGGAAAAGTGACATTATTTTCCTGGTCAAGTGATTCACAAATGTGGATACCTAATTAATTATTCAGTGAAAAGGGAAGTAATTCACTTAGGCAATATTTATTAAGTGGCTATTGTATGTTGGACATGAAGCTAAGTGGAAAGAGTACAAAGAAGTAAAAGACATACACCTTTGCTCAAAGAGCTTACTCTGCTTAAAACAGGGGAGACAGACTAAACAGCCCATGTCAATTGGCTATCATAAGTGCTAAATTAAAGGCATGCACGTAGTCTATAAAGTCAGAGAAAACAGCCAATTATTCTTACTGGGGCAGTGGTGTGGAGGCCAAAGAAGGTTTCCTAAAGATGACATCTGAGCTGAGTATTAGCCAGGCTTATAAGTATATGAAAGCATAAGAAGTTAAGGAAACAGCAAGAGAAAGGCACAGAGTAGTGAAACAGCATGACACCTTTATGGAATTATAAACAATTCAATATTACTAGAATAATAAACTTGAAGGCTGGGAATGGGAAGAGATGAGACTAAATAGATAATATTGACAAGAGCTAACAATTATTGAGTACTTCTATGCCAGGCACTGTTCAAAGTGGCTTCCATGGATATCTCACATAATCTTCACAATGATAATACACATATGGAAACTGAGACAGAGAGAGATTGACTACCTTGCCCAAAATTGCACATTATCAAATCTAAGACTTAAACTAGGCAGTTTCACCCCAGATCCCATGCTTTTAACCACAGAAAGTTGTGTTGTACCAAAGAATTGGGAGTATACCTGTTGACAGTACTGAGTCATGGCAAGGCAGTGATATGGTCAGTGTTTTGATGAGATGACTCAGGATAGATTTAAGAGAGACCGGACAGGAGACTGTAACAATAAATCAGACAAATGATGAAGAGAGTTCGATGTAGGGATGGAGACAAGGGAAAGATTCAGTTGGTGATAATTGGATTGTGGTCATAAAAGAAGAGAATTTAGGATGTCACCAGGTTTGTTGGTTTGGATGACTGGATTATATTACTATATAGCAAAGAAAGGAGGAGGAGCACTACAAGGGAACAATTTTTTACACTGAGTACTAGGTGCCAATGGAATACCCAAGTGGTTCTGACCATTGAAATACTACATAGCCCTTAAAAAGATAAAATCCTGCCATTTGCAATAACATGAACTACATAGAACTAGAGTGAAGTAAGTCACAAGGAGAGAGATAGATATAGAACGATCTCATGCATATGCAGAATATAAAGAAACAAAGCAAAGGAATAGAGAAAAAGAATAGCAAAACTGAGGTTACCAGTGGGAAAGTGGGTAGAAGGTGGGAGCAAGTGGTGGTGGGTTCCAGTGGACAGTGGTGAGGACTTTTGGTAATTTAGTGGTGGGTGTAGTTTTCATATACTTGAATGAAGAATGAACCTGCACACATGGGGTCATAGTGTATAAGTCAAAGTTAACTCAAAAATGTTTTAAAGAAGCTTGGGTTTAAGAAAAAAAATCTCAAGTGAAAAAAATAAATACATACAAGGATGTTCAACTTAGCTTTTTTATGGTAGCAAAAACAGAACTGTTGTAAATATTCAGGAGTGAGGGAACAGTGGGGTTGAGGAAAGAAGTAAAGGTTGGAACAGTAACTAAGGAGAATGGAAGAGGAAGTTGACAACGAGACAAGTGGGAGGATAGTGAAGAAGCCTGGAAAGTGCAGGCTGTGAAGCTGGAAACCATGAACTGGTGATACTAGTCAGTGATACAATTTCAGTAGTGACAGAATAAAGAAGGCAAATTGAGGACATTGATCTGGTATAGTAATTATTCCATGTAGATGTGACAAAGTGACAGAGGCTGGAGGTGACTTGTCGAGGGTTCAAGTATATCATTATGTAGTCAGGCTGAATGTGAGGTCAAAAGGAGGCAGATAAACTAGGAGAAAACAGAGATCAGGGAACTGGGATGTCTCTGTGAGGTCTAAAGCAGAGAGAGGTGGGAAGAAATACAAGAGAATTGGTCAGAACTTGAACTCAGAGTATAAGCAAGATATTGGAGGAACATGGTGGAAAAGGCATAGATTTTGAAATCAGATTTTAATTTGAATTACCACTCTGATATTGAATACTTATATGACTTTAACAAGCTACTTTAACTCTGTAAACCTTCTGTGTAAAGTAAGTATAATGACACTTATCTCATCAGACAACTGGCACATTGTAATGGCTTCATAGTTGTCAGGCTCCTTCTTTCCTCTCAATATTAATTGGCTAAATTATGAAGCATTCTTTTCTGAGGACACAAAGATAAAGGTCACTTCACTTCCTTTTAGGGACTCATGGTTTAGCAGAAGTGACACAAATACAAAGAGGTAAATAACAGTATAATGTAAACATAAATTACAGTTCCAGTTGCTAAGTACAATAATAGTAGTATAAACACAGTGCTAAGGGAACTCAGTGAAGGCATGACTAATAGTGCCTGATGGAGTGAGGAAGGTTTCCCTGCAAAGCTATTCACAAACCAATTTTTAGTTTTAAAGTTGTTTAAAAGAAAGTAACAGGAAATGGAGAGACGATACTTTACAGGGGAGCAGTGAAAGAGCTTTTGCTCTTACTTCGCTGTAGAGTGGTCCAAGGGGCAACAGGTTCAAGCGACGGTGTTTGTTTAAGGAAAGTGACCTGTGTATGTCTACTAACTGAAGCAGGCGGGGGAGTATATATTGAAGTAAGAGAAAAGGAAATAATCAAGAATTCAAGGTTCTAAAAAATACTACTCTCGAGCTGATCCCTGGGCAGGGTATAATATAACCCTTTCTCTCAAATGAGGGGAAAAAAATAGAAATATAATTTACATCCAAAAGAGAAGTCCATTTCTAGACATTGTGTTCTATCTGCATGCCATTTTTCTTGAGCGTTTTAAACCAAGATTATTTACTATATCCAGAAAAATTTTGAGGAGCTAATTTCTACAACTGATGGAGCTGCCAACTGCTGATGAAATGGAAGCAGCAGAAATAAATAATCTCCAAGCCCTCACCTCTACACTTGGAAAAGGGAGTCCTGACTGCTCCAGCATTTGTAGGAGACTGGTGCAGAGAGCAGCAACCTCCTCTAACTTGCTTTTGCCTTCAATTCTTTTTCCCCCAACCCCAATTTATTCCTCACCTTCAATCTTAGCTGGTTACCAGATAAGGCCCTGTTGCACATTCTAATCATCTTTTGCTCTAATCCACAAACAGGCACACCTCATGAAGTAATTTTCCAACCTGAATCTTGCCCATTACTTTTTAAAATTTAATTGAAGAAACATTACATTATAAAATTGTATAGGTAAAAAGTATGGACCATTTTAAATCAGCATCTATACTTTAATTTCACTACCAACAGTCTAATTCTATCCTTCATATAATTTACCCTTTTTACCCAATTTGCCCCCATTCCCCCTTTTCTTCTGGGAGCCACTAATATGATCCTATAGAACAAAAGTCTATTTTGTTTGATTTGGTTCATTTGTTCATTTGGCTTCTCCATATATACCACATATGAGTGAAATCAAGCAATGTTTGCCTTTCTCTGGACTTATATTACTAAGCATCATTCCCTCTAAGTCCATCCATCTTGTTGCAAATGGCAGGATTTTTTTCTTTCTCTTTTGCTGAGTAATATTCCTGTGTGTGTGTGTGTGTGTGTGAGAGAGAGAGAGAGAGAGAGAGAGAGAGAGAGAGAGAGAGATCTTTTTTATTCATTCATCTGTTGACAGGCACTTAGATTGCTTCCAGCTCTTGGCTATTGTAAATGTACTGCAGTAAACATGGGTGTGCATATATCTCTGTTAATTAATTATTTTGTGTTTGGGGGGGTGGGGTACATACCCAGAGGAGGGGTAATAGAATTGTTTGGAATTTCTATTTTCAATTTTTTGAGGAATTTCCATGTGACTTTTTTTTTTATCACCATTGCACCAATTTACAATTCCACCTTCAATGCATAAACATTCCTCCCCTGCCCATCCTCTCCAACACTCATTTCCAGTCTTTTGAATAATAGCCATTCTTACAAGTATTAGTGACTATCTCATTGTTGTTTGCTCATAACTTATTTTAAATTGAAAGCAAGTTCATCTCAAGCTCTTTTTAACAGTCCACATTTTTACTCCGTCCTTCCACATTTTATAATTTTTTGTCTTGCTACTTCAAAATGGGGTCCCTTCATTTTACAGAAATCCCTTCAGTATTTCTTGTAAGACTGGCGTAGTCATGATGAGTTCCTTTAACTTTGGCTTTTCTGGAAAGCTTTTTATTGCTTCTTCAATTCTAACTGATAATATAGCAGGATAGAGTATTCTCAGTTGGTAATCCTTTTCTTTCAGCACTTTTAATGTATGGTGCTATTCACTTCTGGCCTGAAAACTTTCGGCTGAGAAGTCTGCAGACAGTCTTATGGGGGTTCCCTTGTATGTGAATTGTTTTTCTCTAGCTGCTTTTAAGAATTTTCTCTTTATCTTTATTGTTGTCATTTTAATTACAATGTATGTATTTGGATTTATTTTGTTTGGAACTCTTTGAGCTTTTGCATCTACATGTCTGTTTCCTTCCCCCTCCAAATAGGGAAATTCTTAGCTATTATTTCTTCAGGCAAGGTTTTTGCCCCTTTCTCTTTCTCTTCTCTTTCTGGGACCCTTATGATGTAAATGTTATTTATTCCTCTTGATCTTATTCCATAAGTCTCTTATGCTATTTTCATATATTTTAATAGTTTTTCTCCTTGCTTGTCTAATTGTTTTCCATTTTCCTATCTGCTAGCTCACTGGTTTGATAAGAAGTTTCTTTCAATCCACTGTTGCCCTTCAATTTTTTTTTTTTAGTTCAGCTGTTATGTTCCTTAGCTCTATGATTTTTGTTTGGAACATTCTCATTTTTCTGTGTCTTTGTCATAGATCTTATTGTGTTCATCCATTGTTCTTCTAATTTCAGTGAGCATCATTAAGACTTTAGATTTGAAATCTTCAGGTCGTTTACCTAATTCTGTTGCATTAAGATTTTTCTCTGGGGTTTTGTTTTGATCTATCACTTGGGGTCAATTTCTCTGTCTCTTCATTTTGTTTGGTTTTTTGTGTGTATTTCTATGGATAAGGTTAAAGGACTTTCTTTTCCTGTCTTGGTGGAATGACTTTGTGTTTGGATTTTAGGTTGCAAGGTACAGGTCTGGGGACAAGAGTTCCAACTGCCTTTTCCTGGGGACTTTAGACTGCAAGCAGGCAGACAGATTCAGCAGCAATCCCAGGAGGGGTAAGGACAATTGTTTTGCAGACCATTAGAATCTCTTCCAACCCTCCCTGAGAAAACTGCTGCAGCCAAGCACAAAGCTCCACAAACCAAGCTTTGCATGAAAACACCCAGCTCCCTGTGCTGAGGTTACAGGCACTAGCTTCTGGTTGCTGCCCTGGGTGATTACTGTTTTAGGTAACCATAATAACTGTAACCAGAACAAACTGTCCCATGGCCACAAGGACTGCTGATGGCAGAGGGCTGGGGATTTTTACTTCCGACCATATTCCTATATGGTATTTGTCAGTGCCAGTACCACACAGACCAAGGAGAGCCTAGAAAGTATACCTGGAAGTGTCTCTGTTCACTGGAAGGCTATCCCTCTTTCTTATTCCTCCCATGAAAGTTTTTGTTCAACAGATGAAAGCCCTTTAGTTAGGTCTATATACACTTCAGTTGTTGACTCTTCCTGCTCTTAGTCCTGCATTCTATGCTATGCAGCGTCCTATTGTTCTCCAAAGGAAAGACCCTCTGTTTTCTACAGCAGGATGTATATATTCCCATCTCAGGAGCAATTCTCAGGTACTGAAGCACATAATGTGGAAGTAAGCCCTTTAGTCTCTGGAAAGCGGCTGTGTATCACTGGTATCCTTCCCAACCTTGGGTCACAGTGCCCAGGCAACATTCCTGGCAAGACCATGTTTCAGTTTCTCATTCCCTTGTTAATGTTTTAATCATTTTTCCTTGTGAAGTCAGGCCCACAATCTTCTGTTCTTTTTCAAAGGCTGTAGTTTGTATCCAGTTGTGATTTTTGTTGTATCTGTGAGGAGGAGTCCAGTCAAGATCTTGCTAGTCCTCCATCTTGAATGGAATCCCCACCCATTTCTGAATAGTATTTAGCAACCCATATGGGAGTTGTTCGGGCTTAATAGAACGCAAAGCATTTGGTTACATCCTGCTGTCTCCAGACCTTTGCAGCCAGCAACTCGCCCTCTCTAAGATAATATCCCATAGTTCTTTCTCACAGGCATGCACCTCCAGGACTTCTGTAATGAGGGTTGATTTCAGTGATAAGGAGCTAGCATCTCTACCTAGCCCAAGTAGGAGCACAAAAGAGAGTAGACGCAGGCACTGGGAATTTACCAGCTGCTTCATGTCTAATACCTCTTCAAATTTCACCACTTAATAAACTAAAAGGCATTAATTAAAACTTCATTGTAGAAACCGTCAGTTAATTGATGCTCTCCCGCTTCTTCTCTAAGCCCAAGCTAAGGTAACAAAACATATGTACAAGTTGGAACTGGACTCCTTGTCCTTTTACTATTCATGCGAAAAGCTTCTACATTTCCTGCTAGATCACATGTTGGCCTTGTAAACTTTAGAACTTATTTTTATAACCAGAAGAAATTCCAGGGAGGAAGAATATCTCTGTAAGGAGATAGAATTTCTTCCAAGGTGATGAAGTAAATTGTATCTTCTTAGAAGATTACAACAGAAGAATGAGGGCAAGAAAAGCTGAAGAGACTCTCCTTCTGCAAAGGGAATTAGCAAGCCTCGCTGAAAATAATTTTTTAAAAATAAAGGAAACTAATATTTTTGAGCACCTACTGTATGCCAGGTACCTTGCTAGATGCTTTTACAAGATTTATTTCATTTAACCCTCACAACAATCTTGTAAGGTACTTATGTACATTTATAGAAAAGAAAAAATATGTCTCAAAGAGATTAACTGTCCCACAGCGACACAGCTAGTGAATGAATATAAAGGGGAGTAAGTGAAGATCAACAAAGATACTTGGACAAGATCCTGTAACCCTCATTTTGAAACTAAAGGATTGCTTTCTTTTAAGATTCATGTTATCAGTGGGCAGCTCTCTTCTAGCCCTGTGGTGACCTTAGACTGGAAGGTTAATCATCCTTTTAAAAAAGGAAGTAGCATTCTTTGGTCACTTTGACTGCTTTCCTCTTGCTTCCATGTTTATTCTCTCCAATCTTCCAAGCTAATCTTCCAGACTACTCAATACTTCAACTATTAACATATATCCTCTATTCTTTCTACTCATTTGTTGGTTCATTGGTCCAACTAACAATCATTTATTAAATAACTACTATGAGTCAGCATTCTCCCAGATAATAGAAAAGCAAAGCTGTAGGCCCAGTTCCTGCTCTACAGAAATTCACAACCTAAAGAGAGTCACAGACATGAAAATGTAGGTTTAAATCTTATTATAGATGATAATGACCAGTTTAGGCTTTGTAGACCTGAAGTTTACCCCATTGGGTTTCTTGCAGGGTAGGGACAGGGGAGGGGTGTGTTTAAGAAAAAGAACATTAAATTATGAATATGAAGTTAGGTACAACTTCTGTAAAAGTTGGAACTGGACTCCTTGTCCTTTTACTATTAGTGTGAAAAGTTTCTTCATTTCCTGCTAAATCACATGTTGGCCTTGTTAAACTTCAGAACTTATTTTTATAACCAGAAAAAAATTCAAGGGTAGGAGGAATATCCCTGTAAGGAGATAGAATTTGGAATACTTTAAATGACTACTTTAAGTGAAAAAAGAAACTGCAAAAATTTATCAAATTTAAAAAGGTGAAAGATACAACAAATATCACAGAATCTCAAACCATTCTAACAAGTTTTGTTGATTAAGTGCTTGATACATGTATAGTGCTTTTTTCCTACATTTTTGGCTCTCTATGCTTTTGTGCTATCATTTTAAATAGAAATAATAGATAATCATTTATCTAGCATATTTGATCAATCTTTTTTTTCTATATTGATGGATCCTATATTAATGTACTCAAGCTTCCATAACAATATGAGTGGATAGATTAAGCAGCAGAAATTTATTTCTCACTGTTCTAGGGAACAGAAATCTCAGATCAAGGTCCAACAGAGTTTGTTTTCTGGTAAAGGTCTTTTGTGGCCTTTCCTCAAAGGGCACACAGAGAGTGTTATCTCTTCCTCTTCTTAAAAAAACACCGATAATATCAGATTAGGATCTCACATTTATGACTTCACTTCACTTTAATTACCTCCTATAAGTTCCATCTCCAAATATACTCACATTATGGTTTAGAGCTTCAGCATAGGATTTTAGGATGGGAAACAATTCAGTCCAAAGTAGATGGGATACATAAAACATGTGGCTGTACACACAGCAATAATCACTCTTTATAATGTCAATAGGAAGTTTGGGTCTTTCGAAAAGAGGTAGTATAATAAATTCTATTTTGTGCAATTCCCATAAAAGAGGGGCAGATAGTATGGTCCTTTTATAGTTGTATATGCTGTGTTGGCTAGTTTTGAAAGAAGAAAACTTTTGTTTTTTGCAGAGCTTTTTTTTCAAAACAATCATCCACTTCAATTTAAATGTGATGATTGAAAGAATTTTCATAGACCAACTTTATGCATTTCAAGCTTGTTTCTCCTCAGCTACCCACTTATGCCTAAGACCAGGCAGTATAGGACATATTCATATCATTATATAACTTCTGGCTCTTTTTTGTGTACAGATGCTAGGTGAGTCAGAACATTGGCTTATTGGAGTATTACTGAAATTATTGCTATACCATTAGCAATAAATTAACTATACATATAAATGACTACAAAACATATAAAACTATCCTACAAAACCCAAACTAAATCAATTACAACTCCCTCTAGCCACTCCAGTGTTACATAAGACAGAGAGGAAGTCTGATGGGAGGGAAGGTCAAACTGGAGACAACAATCCTAACCTAATGTGGTTAAATATCTTAGTTTGAGAATTAGAAAAACAAAACAAAACATATAACCTTGTAAAAAGACTGTTAGGACTGTTCCCAGGACCTGGGGAAGGGTCTGTGAAAGTGAAGATGTTTTAAAATTTATGATAAGTTTCACGGTAAGTTAGACTTCAAAGAAAGATATTTTCAAGTTGCTTTAGGTGATCAGCAACCGCTTTACAAGGGAGGTAATATTTGAGCCGAATCTTTAAAGGTACTCAAGGAGAAGGACATTTCAGGGAAATCAGTTGCATGTACAAAGCCACAAAGGAGTAAAAGAACACAGAGTCTTGGAGAAATATAATTCAATGTGTCTGTAAGGCATCTGAGGAATGGTGGGAGATGAAGCAGCAGAGACAGGCCTATAAATTGGAAAGTCATGGAAACATCCCTGCTTACATCCTTCATTGATCTACTTTGTGTTCTCTCATCCTCTTTGGAGGGATAAGTTTATCTATTCCTAGTATAGATCAATGAGATTAAAAAGTCATGAAAAATAAAGAACTCAACACCATCAACCAAGAGAATGCAATCAATATTTATGGAAGACTCCACCCAATAACAGCAAAGTACACATTTTTTTCAATCACCTACAGAACATATACCAATATAGACCATAACAGAAAATGATGGAGTAAAAAGCTTCAATTCCTGTACCCCAAAAGCATAGAAAAATAACCAGAAGCTGTCAGGAAAAAAAAATTTTGTCAGAACTCTGGGTGATGAAGGTCTATAGCAATCAAGCAAATGCTGGATTAAGGAAAAATCAACTTAAAAATTGTAATGGTAAGGAACCAAAGTAAGTTACTGCTTCATATTCATAAAGATTATGAATTATTTAAAAAAAATGGAAAATGACAAGTGTTAGTGAAAATGCAACGAAATTGTAACCCTTGTGTATTGCTGATAGAAATGTAAAATTGTACAGCTGATACGGAAAACAATTTGACAGTTCCCCCTGAAGCGTAACATAGAATAAACCTATCATCCAGTAATTCCACTTCTAAGTGTATAACTGAAATAATTGAAAAGAAGATGCTTGTATATCAATGCTACTACAGTATTATTCAAAAAATCCAGAGGGTAAAAACAGCATAAATATTCATCAACAGATGAACAGATAACAGAATGTGGTATGTGCATGCAATGGAATGTTATTCAACCTTAAAAAGGAATGAAATTCTGATACATACCACATTGATGAACCTTAAAAACATGCTAAGTGAAAATCAAAATG